>VZSF01010498.1:325722-388969 GCA_013398295.1 Chionis minor | reverse complement strand
TGGGGGTTTGTGTTTGTTTTTTTGTTTTTTTTTTTTTTTTTTAAATGCTATCTGACAGAAATGTCCTGCACTAGACAGAATGTAGAAAGGAAGCTATCAGTTGTCATTTGGGAACTTTCTGAATTTACATTCTTTATCCAACATTCAGGGCTGGAGCACCTCTCCTATGAGGACAGGATAACAGAAATGGTAATGTTCTGCCTGGAGAAGAAAAGGCTCCAGGGAGACCTTATAACAGGCTTCCAGGACCTAAAAGGGGACTACAGGAAAGATGGGGAGGGACTCTTTATCAGGGAGTGTAGTGACAGGAAAAGGGTTAATGGTTTTAAACTGGAAGAGGGTAGGTTTAGATTAGATATTAGGAAGAATTTCTTTACTGTGAGTGTGGTGAGGCATTGGAACATGTTTCCCAGAGAAGTTGTAGAGGCCTCTTTGCTGGAAGTGTTCAAGGCTAGGCTGGATGGGGCTTTGAGTAACCTGGCCTAGTGGTAGGTGTCCCTTCCCATGACAGGGGGGTTGGAACTAGATGATCTTTAAGGTCCTTTCCAACTCTAACTCTTCTATGATTCTATGATTCCCAAATTTTACTTAGAGTCATAACCAGTAATTCATCAATTAGACATGAGCTAAAAGACTTTTTCCTAACTAATGAAAGAAACTACTTTCCATCTCTCTGCAACGCTTCTGGGAAACTAGCTAATATTCAGCAGTGTGCTTTTCCAATTGCAATGGATGAAATTCTGAAAAACAACATTTTGATAGGACTTGAAGTATGGTGTTTTTCTCCTCTTTGAGTCTTACCTTTTTATGCAATCACACACAAAATGAAGAGAGCTAAATGTTCGTCTTAATTGTATAAAATAACACATAAAAGTATATTATATATGTGTATGTATATTATGCATATATAATATTGTTATATACAATATATATTGATTATATTTTTAAGTAAAAAAAACTGCTTTTGACTCTGAAGGTAGATCTCAGATGACAGAAATTTTACTCAACAGTAATGATTCACTTATATTACTTAAAAGCACATTGGTAGATCATGTACATAACAAATTTTTATCTTCATCTCTGACAGGCAATGCAGTTTTTAACTCGATGTTATCCCCATTCACTAAAAGCTCTAATATCAGGGAAGCTGACTACAGGAAATCCTACTTCCTGTTGGAAAGCTTCTCCAGGGAACTAAACCAATTTAAAACACACAAAACTTTCCTAGCACCATTCGTCATGTTCCTACCTTATAACTTAAGAGATCTGGCTACCTCCTACTAGTATGTTTCTGAAGAACAGTTGACCTGGATAGTCTAAGAAGACCATTAATTATGGTTTCACTAAGGGTGAATGTAATGGCTGTTCAGTATCTTTATCAGTCTGGAGGATTTGGATCTCCTTGTGACTGTGAAAGACGATATGGGAATTATCAGATTTTAATAAATTTCCACATTAAAACAACTGGTTTTGAATACAGTTTACTTAATCTTTTAAAGACGTATATTTGATTATGTGAGGAAACTGTAATATGGAGGCATCTGGGCAAAAGAATCCTTTCATTGAACTTTGAACACTAAGAACTTTGAGTTTCTGTCCAAAAATTATGGTAGATATTTTTTGCTCCATAGTGGATGAAAAAACCTCATCATTTTAGAAAGGTCTAAATACATAACTTAATTTTGAAGGAAAACTGTTGAGGTTTTAAAGCCTCGTGTTTAAGTCTCGAAGCCTCATTTTTGGAGTCCAAGCAACAGATTAAAGGAAATTGGAAACACGAAGATTGGCCAACTAAGTAATGTAATTTTGAGATTAATTATCTTTAATTACAAAGGAAATAACTAATGTGTATATATATATAGGGAGAGAAAGAGTTCCTTTATGCAACACATTTCTTCCTACGTGTCAGAAAGAAAGAAAACAAACAATTCTTTTACCTACAAAGTTCTTCTTTTCCCTGCTCTGTATCGTGTGTGTCCAGCCATTCTTCTGGTCCCATCACCTTTCATTTACAATAAATTACTGCTTATAACAGTCAAAAAGTAATACTCACTATCTACAGTCAAGAACAAAATTAAAAGTACAAAGGCAAAGCAGTATTTTCCATAGATATATTTCACTTATTTTCAAACAGTCCATTTCTTATGTGCAATTCAGACATCATCTTGACAATAGTGGTCATCAGCCATGAACTCTCAAATCCTTTTTGTTGGTTTTCTCAGTTTAGCCACTCCTTCATGGAGAACTGCATATACTGCCATTGAGGCATACCAATGCATGTTACAGAGGGCGTAATTAATTTTGCATTAGCTTTTCAAAATGAATTACGGCTTATATCTAGAACAATGCTCCTGAATAAGTCTTTTGGGATAAATAAAATGTGATTAACTTAAATCTATGTTAATTGGACCTTGAAGAATTTGTCTGGAAAATCCTGGATGTATCTAAAGCACAGGCCTTGAAGTGAAAATGTTTTCTTTTTTTCCAATGTCCTGTTGTCTCAGTGATTCTTTATTCTACCTTTCTACAGTGTAATAAAAATGGAAAATTGTGAAATGCATACAAACATACAAAATTAAGAAAAAAATTGTTTTCTAAAGTAGAATCTTTCAACAAAATTATGGCAATGAACACCAAATGTAATTATTTACTTACAAGCCTTTGTGTATAAAAGCTATTTAGCTGGCCACTTAATTGTTATGCTGCCTCTTAGAAATTATGCCGATGACACCAAGCTGTGTGGTATGGTTGATACTCCAGAATGAAGGGATGCCATCCAGAGGGACATTGACAGGCAACTGAGGTGGACCTGTGCGAACTTCATGAAGTTCAACATGGCCAGGCGCAAGGCGCTGCACCTGAGTCAGGGCAATCACAGAATCACAGAATCATAGGGATTGGAGGGGACCTCTGAAGATCATCTAGTCCAACCCCCCTGCCAGAGCAGGTCCACCTACAGCAGGTTGCACAGGCTCGTGTCCAGGCGGGTTTTGAATGTCTCCGGAGTTGGATACTCCACCACCTTCTGGGCAGCCTGTGGCAGTGCTCTGCCACCCTCAAAGTAAAGAAGTTCCTCCTCATGTTCAAATGGAACTTCCCATATTCAAGTTTGTGCCCATTACCCCTATCTTTGGGCACCCCCCTCAGTCTTCTCTTCTCCAGACTAAAAAGACCCAACTTCCTCAGCCTTTCCTCAGAAGAAAGATGTTCCAGCCCCCTAATCATCTTTGTAGCCAACACATTGCTGGCTCATGGTAATCCTGTTGTCCACCAGCACTCCCAGGTCCCTCTCTGCAGAGCTGCTTTCCAGCAGGTCAGCCCCCAACCTGTACTGGTGCATGGGGTTATCCCTCCCCAGGTACAGTACCCCACACTTGCCTTTGTTGAACTTCATTAGGTTTCTTTCTGCCCAGTCCCAAACATCAATACAGGCTGGGTGATGAGTACATTGAGAGCAGGCCTGAGGAGAAGGACTTGGAGGCATTGGTGGATAAAAACCTCAACATTAGCTGGCAAAGTGTGCTCACAGCCCAGAAAGCCAGCTTCATCCTGGACTACAACAAAAACCCATATGGCTAGATGGTCAAGGGAGGTGATTCAGGCCCTCTACTCCACTGTCATGAGACACTACCCCTGGAATACTATGTTCAACTTTGGGGGCCCCAACATAAGAAGGACATGGAAATTCTTAAGCAGGTCCAGAGGAGGGCTGTGAAGATGATCAGAGGGCTGCAGCACCTCTGCTATGAAGACAGGCTGACAAAGTTGGGGTTGTTTAGTCTGGAGAAGAGAAGGCTCTGGGAAGACCTGTTGCTGTTAAGGGGATACCTCTAACATTGCACCACATGGCCCAAGCTAGTTAAATTATGGTTATGACAAAACCATCCAAACAAGTTATTAAGGTATTAGATGGACAACAGTAAGGTACATTTAAGGCAACATATAAGCAGCAGCAACCACAGTGGTCATTATTGTTATTCTTGCTTGCTTAAATGGGTAGCTAAAATAGGTTGAATAATAGTTTTTTTGTTTAGCATTGAATTTGAGAAGTCCGTTGATATTGACGTGTCCTTAAAAACACACATAGACAGTTTGCATTTTAAATAATACACATGTGTTTTATAATGTAAATCAGTTATATACATGGCTTAGATGCCTAATAAAAAAAAAAAATTAGACATTTTGATTTTAGTTTTTGGTATGATGCAGTTTGCCTCTGAATTTAACCTCAAATAAGGGTCAGCTGGAAACCTTAATTTCTATTTAACATACAAAGACCCAGAAAAACAGGCACACAGAAATGTGCACAGACACAGGCATGCTTAGAAGTTAGTCTTTGAATGTGCTTTGAAGTGAAATGAAAGCAAGACTGTATGGCATAGCCTGGTTGTCCGAATACTCACTAAAGTTGTGAGTTGTGTTTTGGGGCTTTTTTCTCCAAAACTGATAATTATGCATTTCTTTCAATATTTCAAAATTTCTGATTACCTCAACTCTCAAATATTGTGAGTGAAAAAAGTCATCACATCTGCCTTTTTATATACTATTGTTTTCACAAGCAAGTTTCTCCAGATGTGCCTTCATTTCATTTTATAGGACCTAACACAATGCAGTCTTGGGTAAAAGATACTGACTTCTTGTGTCGCCTAAAGAAATTTAAAACTATGATCTCACTTTTCCCTGAAGCATTTTAAGACTTTTTAATAAAAGTGGATTGCAGTTTTTCATTTTGCTATTAAAGCAGCTGTAGATGAAATATCTAACTTTCTTGTGTTGCCTTTGGGAATTGTGTCTGTACACATTTCCAAAAGTTGGGTTTAATGTATTGAGCTATCTAAATTGTTTTGAAAATATCACACCAGAGACTGTGTGACAATGAGACAGGAAAAAACACTATATACATATTTTTCACTGAAAAATACTTTAGTGTCTTGACATTTATTTCTTCTGTGGGAACAATACTGGACAAATCTTTAGTCAATATTTACTCTATTCCTCATTATGGAAGTTATTTATGTTTGTGGGTCAATGACTAGATGTCAGTCAACTTCACTGTATTAAAAACCGACAGTTCCTTAAATGAAAGTGATGGGGCAAACAAATCATTAGCTTTTTAATTAAAAAATGAAATATTAAAATAAAAACATCAAGAGCCTAAATGTTATGCCTAAGTATATAAAGTCGTACTGATAATTATACAAGAGAGTCTGAATGTTTCTTTTAGTGGTAGCAATAGAATTCATTGTGTATTAGTTATTTTAAATATTGGGAGACTGATCATCCTCATTTGGGAGATTCTAGGTGAGCTCCGGAGAGGCAGATTGCACCAGATGGTATTTTTGAATTGACTGGGTTTTGTTTGTGTAGAAAGTTCCTTGAAAGGGAAGGACCAGGCCAAAATCCTCTAAAAGGAAGGCAAGGACTCCCCACCTTAACATGGGAAGCAACTGTACCTCTTCAAGGAAAAAAAAATTTCAGAGGTAAATTTTCAGTATAAGCAAAAGATAGGAAAAAGTTAGTCACAGCACTGAGCCTGGGAATCTGCTGGTTACGTAGAGGTTAAGCAACTTCAGTAAGTAACAAGGAACAGAAAGTCAAGTTTCAGAAATGGCATAAACAGAAGCTTTCTAGGGAACAGGGAGGTCTCTGAAGAGCTTGTGACTGCTCAGAATTACTCTGAACTGGTTGGAACTCAGAGGGGAAAAGAGAAACCATATTGCAAGTACACAGTGGACATGGCTAAAATTACATAAACCATTATTTATACCCTATCTTCCCTAAACTCTTCAAGTCTTTTTTCTCTGAAAAATTAAATATCCTAGTATATAATCTAATAAACCTTGACTTCTTGGCTTCTAACCCTCTTGGTCTTCACTGAGGAAGATACTACAAGGCAGAACCACCTCAAATCTTCACCTGCTTGAGTTTCCTCCAATAGATCGTTTTCTTGATGCTTCTGTCAGACCAGAGCTTGTGATCAGCCAAGATAACCTCAGGATCTAATAGTCATTTCTTCCAATTCTTCTACAACTTCTGCAGAGCAGTTTATAGAACTGTTAGGGAAGAAGAAGTGCTGGTTTAAAGTTTAACTTTTCAGGAGGTATAAACATAGTCCATTAATGATTGACAGCAGTTCTTGGTGTTCAACAATATCTAGAGCTTTGAATCTATGGATACCCAGTAAATCAAAAGTAGTTTTTCAGCAGCTTTTCAGATTAGTAGGCTTTAACTAATCAAATTTCTGTGCTGAAATAAGAAATTTATTGCAACAGTAAATATTGTCATGACATTTACAGAAAGCACCCTATGATAAGACTTTCACTGACAGCTGAAATCACCGCAGAATTATTATGCATGTCTTTCTTCAAATCATAATTTTTGTTATCTTAACAAACCTACAGAACTAACAAAATATAAATAAAATCAACTGCATAATACTGATGTTTTGACTAACTAACACACAAAGTAATTTTCAGAAGTAACTTAGATGTAAACTTTAAACATATAAGAAATTGATTTGATGATTTGTCCCAACTAAAATCCACATTTTCTTGTTGATTTGCAATGGGAGAACTTGCAAGGCAAGTGACCTCATTTTCACAGTATGCTGTAAGTATTAATATCTCATAATTTAAAATTAGTAAAAATTATTATCTTTTAAAAACCAAATACCATTTTCTAATGTTTGGGAGCTAGACAATTAAGTTCCTAATTGCATAACCATACTTCTCTAAGATATTTCTATAAAAAATTTTTGAGTCAGACAGTGTCTCAATTTTCATTTCAAGTCAAATATTCATTGTTCAAACACTGATGAACCCTGCTGTCCCACTGCCAAGACCCTGCCATAGGCCTACTTAGGTTAAACCACACCTACACCTTCACATTGACTTACGCATTCTTTATCATAACTCATTCATCCACAGTGTAAGCTTTTAAACTCTTGGGTTTTGATGGTAGTTGCAATTGTGGGGAACTGCTGATAAACAAGATTTCAAATGTGGTATTATCAGCTTATCGAAATTAAGCTGCTGATGACATGGAAAGCTTTGAAAGCTAAGAAATTAAGATTATTTCATTGTCTTGCCAAATATACATATATACATCTGAAACACTTTCAAATATCACAATAAATGGAGCAATAAAGCAAGACTGGAGAAGATGTTAATCTTGCTATACTTTATTTTGTCTCCTTATGCTGGCACTGTAACACAAAAGAGTCTCTTTCTTTTTGGCTATGCCACAGGTCTGCTAGACAACTTTGGTCAAGTCAGTTTTCTTCTTTGGCTCCGGTTCACCCAGCCAATGCAGATAATGATCCTGACCTCCTTTCTAAAATGCTTTGTGATCCTTGGGTGAAAAGTTCTCCCTAAAAGCTTAGTAGTTTTATTATTATATCCATTATAAAGTTACACTATTCAAGGTCAATAGACTTATATAGCTGAGCAAAAATTAGATCATATGACTATCAGTACTATGTGGCAATTGCACTCTGAAGTACGCAATTGAATGTTTAGTCCAACTGAACCCATATTTATTATGGCTTCACATATTGTTGTTGAAAGTTTGATGCACTAAATCTTGAACTTCCTTTGATTACAATTCTACAGTGAGACTTACTCAAACTTTTTAATTCATTGGCTGCTGCCCCCAAGGGATTCATATGGATTGGGTAAGAAAAGAATGACATCGACAGCGTATAATGAAATTCTATCCAGGATGTCCAATATTTTTATGCCTTCAACTCTGTTATTGTGTTGGATTCTTTGACTGATTTGTTCCAGAGTTATGGTAAAAAGGGAGGGCAAAAAGGGGCACCATTACCTTTTGCTGCTAGACAAAGTAAAGACTTCTGAGCAATATCCATTATTCCTTACTGTAGGCTCCAATACAATGTCTTTATTTAAAAAAGTTTTAGACTATTATGTGAGACTTCCAAAACTTTCATCAAATAGCTTTCTTTCAGCCAATCAGATGGTCCTTCAGCATATAATGCTAATAAATATATATCTTCTCTATTTCTATTTTGCAAAGGTCTCTAACCTGTTACATGTGCGTTCCATCAGCCAATATAATGACATCTTACTGTTATATCCTCATTGCTCCTTCACTCTTCCAGATGCTGTTGTTGCTCTGCTACTTCAACTACATACTGTCTTTTGTCTTTCTTTAGAAAGTTAATTTCTTTGGTATTGGAGAAGGTCGAGGAAAACTCTTAAGTAAAAACTTCAAGTTAGGCTAGCAACTGTCTAGTGCTAGCTGGATGTCCTGAACTGAGGTTTAAGGACAGTGTTCAGTGTTTAGTATTGAGTTTTCATTCAGCATCTTCAATTTAACTCAGATATTTGGTTCAGTCAGGGCATTGTAGACAAGAGGTAAGTTAACTGGACTAGTGCTCTTGGTCTAAGTTCTCAATGCATCTTCTTCACATCCATACCTATAATTTTCCAATACTTATGAAACTTCTAAAATATTTCCCTTACAAAAAGAACACATTACACTAAGGCCTGCTTTTAAATCACAGCCTTTTATATTTTTTTCTATTTGTTAGGTGTTGTTTTTATTATTTTACATTTCCATCTTTTGGACTGTAACTGTGAGATAAAATTGAGACTCTGTTCAAATGTAAAAGCAATTAGAAAGAATGTGAATCAATGATGAACACTAGCATTATACTTTACAAACTGTACAACAATTGCAAGGATGTGTTTTGGTCCACTACCTCATTGCCTGGCTATCTGAAAGTTGAAGGTGTTTTACAGTGAATAAATATGTTTTACAATGGCTTTTGCATGCTTTATTCAAATAAAAATGAACATGCTTTTCAGTGACTTTAGTGGCAATAGGTAAGTGCAAAATTAAATGGCTACATAATTGTTGGCCTTGCAAAAGAATCACCTTAACAGTCTGTAATACATTCAGTTTATTCTGCTGCTGGAGATTAAATACTGTATTTTAAAGATAAGTGTTTTTTGAGTAAAATAGACTTTGGTCATTTAATATGCATAAAGTCATTGTAGCGCCTGATAGATTAAGAGCCCAAACCACCAACTCGTACTCAGAAGAGCTGTTCTTAGCTACCCTTTGGATTCAGATAAGCTACTTGCTTGAATGGTGTGTAACAGAAATGAGGTCTTACAAAATACTAGGGAGGAAAAACTCAAAACATAATTCCATTTTAATATCTTTATTGTATGTTTCTTTAGTCCCTTTTTCCCCTTTCAGGTTTGATTTCCAGGACACATTACCATCAAGTGGAGGTGAAGAGAATTTTACGTTACTATGAAATACAGAGCTGGAGTGAGTAGACACAAAATGCACATAATGAATATCCAGGTAACTGTACTAACTACCAGCTGAGAATTCACTACTACATTGTACATAGATTTACTGCAATAGCAAATTCCAAACAGCCTGATAAGAAATTAGAAAATTTGTATTACTTGGAAGAATAAATAATAATAATAAAAAAGCTATACTTTTCCGGTTTGACCAATAAAAATTCAGATTTCTAGGTAAGGGAGAATACTCTTTGCCAATTTCTGCCCTATGCACTATACTCTTGTGTCATTAAGTAAACAATTACCTTTGTAATATTTTACTATTCTTCATGAGTATAATTTGTCATTTGTCAAACAAATTGTATTGAATTATGTACCTCTCTCTTTTAAAGATTTCGGCTGCTGGGTTAAATTGCTATATACTCTGATTATCAAAGAAGATTCTTTCATTTTCCTTCGTTATCTTAAATTACAACTCTCGTATTAGAATCATTCACTTTTCAAAGGTTTGGTCAATGGTGTAATTACCTAATTTCAATCTACAATATTGCACAGATACTGTGAATTAATTGCAAGCAGAACTAACAGTATTTTTAACAGAAAAGTTGAAGAAAAACATTTTACAGTCACAAGATCTATTTTCTACCAGTTTTAACTCTCTATCCATCTCTCTGTCCATTAGTGTTCTTTATTTATGTGTTGTTTTGAGAAATAAACGTGTTTTAAGCTAAACATTTCTCACTCAGTTCTTACGAAGAACTGACTTGTATGTGAAGAATTGCTAAAGTCTTAAATATAAAGAAACTCAGGGTGTTTCACTAGCTATCATCCCTGTGTTCAGTCATGTTAATATGTTGGCATAGGTGTTGGAATCACAGACACACAGGGAAAATTCAGTGCAGGAAGTTCTGCTTTCCAAGTTCTCTTTAGGAAGGTCTGTAGCCTCAAGAGATTGCCTATGCTACTGAAAAAAAAATAACAATAGGACTAGTATGACTGGTGCAGTCACAGGTCTTTTTGTGGCTCCAGGGAGAGCTCACACTGAAAAGGTACTTCCAGTACTCTTTCAATAAATGTAGTCTGTGATTCCTTCACCTTTGAATTTCACAGATTCATTGGCAGGGAAAGAAGTAGGGCACTGCCATTTCCTCAAAGGCAAATTCATTATCTAGATCTTTGTTGGCACCAAACTGGAGAAGCGTTTCTGAGCTCCTTTGCTTTACTGCTATCTGCAGGTTTCTATAAGTGATTCTACTCTCCTCATGCTATTTGTCCTCTTTTTTGGTCCCCCATCCACATGAAGGCCTTCAGGATGTCACATTAAAAAGAGAAATCAGGTGTTTCCCAAATGATGAGAGGTCTCAAATGTCCTTGGGTATCCAACACAGGACTTTTCAAAGGTGCCTGATGTTCAAAAGAGTTAAAGAAGTCTCCTTAGAGACTTCTTACCTCTAAAAAATTTGATTAAAAGTATAGAACCAGAAGCTACATTTCCTAATAAATGAAGCACTATTGTTCTCATTAAACTTAGATACCAGTGGAGTGCATCAACCCATTCAATCCTTTCAGAAAGAAGACCATAGGAACTGTATGTAACAGAAATATTTCTAATTGTAAGCAGAGGTCTTCTTTAATTGCAAACTCTCCAACAAAGGAAGGACATAAAAATGAGGAAAAGATGAAATACAGTTAAATTGCTGAGGAATATCTACTGTAATCTCTCACACATATTTTTTTTCAAAGCTTTTTTGTCTTGTATCATGTTCTTTGTCTCCCAGACAAAGAGACTTTTATTTAATTAATTTAGTTGTTTATCTTAATTTGTATCTCTGTCACCCTTTTCATTTCAGCTGCTTTTTGAATATTCATTCTGTTTTTCTACTTTAAAAATCAATGACCTCATGGAAAACTCTGATCTACTGAAGTCTCAGCCTCATAGTACTGCGTGATTTAAAAAAAAATCTTCACCAAAATTGTAGTTTCTGTTTTCTGAAATTGCACAGGATAGTTGCTGTGAAAACTACTTTTTGTATGGTATTATAAAATTTCTATCTAATACTAACAAAAGGATACAAAACCTCATTTAATCATTTCTTTACCTCACACATAGTTAGGATGACACCTCTGAATGAAATACCCATTAATTTCTAAGAGTAAGATTCACTTCACCAGCATAACGACTTAAAATTGCAATGACAGCCTCTCAAGAACCATTTCCAATGCTCTTAGGACTACTATATTTGAGTGACTGCTGCTGTGTTCTTGACCTGTCTTTCAAGCAAGTTAAATGCTACGTGTTAAACCCAACTGGGGCATGGGTTCTGTATTAACAGGCCCTTTTCTGCAATACTTAGAAGTGGTGAAGATGTAGGTTTGCATGTATACTTGTGGTGGGTTGACCTTGGCTGGCCATGAGGTGCCCACCAAGTTGCTCTCTCACTCTGCCTTGTCATCAAGACAGGGGAAGAAAGTAACAATGAAAAGCTTGTGGGTCAAGATAAGGACAGGGAGATCACTCATCAGTTACCATCACAGGAAAAACAGACTCAACTTGAGAAAATTTAATTTCATTTACTGCCCATTAATAACAGAGTAGTGCAGTGAGAAATAAAAGCAGAACTAAAGTTACCTTCCCCAGCCCTCTTCTTCGTGCGCTCAACTTCACTCCCAATTTCTCTACCTCCTCTCACTTAGTGGCACAGGGGAACAGGGAATGGGGGTTGCAGTCAGTTCATCACATGTTGTCTCTGCCACTCCTTCTTCACGCTCTTTCCCTTCTCCAGTGTGGTGTCCCTCCTACATGAGATAGTCCTTCACTGACTGCTCCAGCATGGGTCCTTGCCATGGGGTGCAGTCCTTCAGAAACAGACTGCTCCACTGTGGGTCCCCCACAGGGTCCTAAATCCTGCAAGGAAACATGCTCCATCATGGGCTTCTCTCTCCATGGGACACAGGTCCATCCAGGAGCTTTGTCCTTCATGGAGTCTCCATGGGCTGTGACTTCCTTCAGGACATATCCATCTGTTCCAATGTGGGGCCTTCCATGGGCTGCAGGTAGATGGCTGCTCCACCGCTAATCTCCATGGGCTACAGAGGGACCGCCTGCCTCACCGTAGTCTTCGCCATGGGCTGCATGGCAAGCTGCTTGGATGCCTGGAACATCTCCTTCCCCTCCTTCTTCACTGACCTTGGTGTCCGCAGCGTTTTTCCTCTCACATATTCTCACTCCCCTCTCACAGTTGCTGCATCACATTTTTTTACCCTTAAATATTTTGTTATCCTCACAGAAGTGCTGCCAATGTCACTGATCGACTCAGCTTTGGCCACTCTCAGGTCTGTATCATAGTTGGCTGAAGCTGGCTCTGTCTGACTTGGCGGCAGCTTCTGGTGTCTTCTCACAGAAGCCACCACTGCAGCCACCCTGCTACCAAACCTTGCCATATAACCCAAATATAATACACCATGATAAAGCAACAGGTACACTGTATTTGATTGGTATGTACAGCCCTTATCTTCTCACCACAGATTAGCCTTTTAAAAAGACATGCTTCTACTTTACATGCACATGCTCACAAAAGTGATAACTAATTGAACCCCAAATGCTTTTCTTCAAAACATGCTAGATTTGATGAATTTTCCTGACTTAATGGAATAAGTCTTCTAATATCTTCTCTGGACTCTGGTTGGGCTGCCTAAACACAGTACTTACGGCATCTTCACATTAGAATAGTTTTATATTGCAGATTTTGCCAAAGTTAGCATTTAATCCTGCAGGCTCCCATTTTATACAGTATGTCAGGGCAGGGAAGAGTCACTTGCTGCAGTTGGAGCTGCAACAGCAGTCTCTGGAAGCTTTATCTCCAACTGCAGCAGGAGAGTGGAATCTTCAGCTGCATAGTGAAATCAGTGCATGTTTTAGTGCACACCTCAAACAATAAATCAGTTCAGAAACACCATTTGTAGAGACTTCTGAATTTCATTGCACTGAAAAAGTCAAAAAGTTGATGGGTTTTATTGAATTCAATACCAAACTTTTATTTTCCATGTATTGGAAACCCCTTGCTTTGGGCAAGTCTACCAAAATTAGTGTTAAAGAAAAGAAGATAGTAGTTTTCTTTTTTCCCCTGACTCCTTTTATTATACTGGATTGGGTTAATGCTCTGAGAACTGATGTATAACCGGTCCATATTGTATTTTGTATTATCTAATATAGACAGTTATAGTCTATTAATACTACTACTATCTGGGATGTCAGCAAAAATAAAAAATAGCAAAAAACCAGCACTGAACATACCACACAACGATCTTAGATCTAATCAATGCCATGTTGTCAAAATTAGGAACAGACTGGCCTCAAAGTAATGATGACTAAGTACATCGAGAACCCCATGCTTTAACTAGCAAATCTCAATGCCTTCCACAGGAAATCTTAGAGCAATTTATAGTATGTTTACCTGGCCACTGGGTGTCCCTGTTAATTCAATTTGACTTGGAACAATGCTAGTTTTTGTTTGGTCGTTTTTTGTTTTAAAATTAATAGAGAGATTGTTTCTTTAAGAAACCTGTTAAGGCCAAGTAAGTCACCTTAGGAAAACTCTAAAAGAGCTACTGAAAATCTTCATCAGGATATTCGAACATCATGTCCCCACCGTGGTTTACGGTGTAGTCAGCAATGCCATACCATACCAATCAGTTGTGCATATGGCATTTATCCTTTGCATCTAAACTCAATCACTCATAGGGTTCAAGACATGGAGACAGCATATACTACTACATAGTAGTAAGACTACACTTAGTCTTATGAGAAAAGGGGGGGGGTTTGCTGTTGTTTTGGTTGTTCATGGGCCTAGTACTAGTAACATCAAGACTGAAACTCAGGAAGCAGTCCAGAAATATGGAAAGTCCATTTGTGTTTCGTAAACAGGACATTGTTACTCTATAAGGTCGTGCATTTGAGCTATGACAAGGCTCTCAATTCAAAGAACTAGGAGAAAGGAGAACTCAAAATTGTGCTCCTTTGGCTTTCCTTTCACTGCATTTATAGGTCTTCAAAAGGAATTAGCACCAGACATAGTTTTCTTCCTTTGTGCATAGAAACTCTTGAAGGAAGAGATTTAGTCCAACTGTTTAGTGTTGAGGAAATAAGGCCTAACTAGCTCTATAGACATTATCTCTGTATAAAATAGTTGCTTTTCTATCAAATTATCCCAAAGAGAAGCATAAACTACTTCAGTGGAGCTATATTGCCTTTTGCAGATTATTCCGAGGACAACATCCTGCAAATAAATTGTGCAATAGATATTGAGATTCTGCAGGATCTTTTGTGATGGATTGGAAATACTAATAGCTGTTCTATTTTTAAAAAGTAACTAAGGTAAGGAAGAAGTTTCTTAGTTAGTTCAAGATGTAAAATTGAAAAAATTCCTGTTTCCATTTCTGTGAATTGCAAGGATGTTCTTACTGGTGAAAAATTATTGAATTGTGGAAACTACCAGTAATAACTTGGCTTTTTGTTGTCAAATGCATCAATGCAAGCTTCTAGTGTGTGATCCTCTTTCACAATGGAAGCTGATTGTTAGAATGGATGGGGGGGAGGGGTTCTGGGGTTATTTTATTATTATTATGAAGGAGAAAATAGTTTCTTGCAAGAGAGCACTCAAAAAAAATGCAGATGCTACACTATGATGCTATTTTTCCTTTTTATTTATTTTTTATTTTTTCGTGTCAGCTTTGTGATAAGTAAGTAACTATTTTGAATTTAACAATCAGACTATGTTTGCAATGTAGCCAGTGATCCAGCTAAAGGAAGAGTTTATGGTTTAAAAATTCTGTCCAGTTTGTATTGAATAGACATTTTTAACAAACTGTATTATTTTAGGGTTTTGCATGCTAGGAACCATCACTCTGCCTATCAGAGCAGATACTCTCACACAGAAGTATTTTCAAGTGTGATGCTTTTATATTTTTAGGAAGCAAACCTCTTCAAAACCATGCTGTACTAACCCAAAAATGGTTCTAAAATGTTTCTTATAAAATATCTTCAACAAAGGACAAGCCAATACTGATTTTTTTCAGCCTGTCTGTGTGCCTACTTGTATCAGTCAGCTAAATTTAGCTGTGAGGTAATCTTACCCTGCTACATATGTACCTCTCAAAGCAATATATTTACCAAACAGAATGTTGAACAAAATGCTCTTTGCAATAAGAAATGTCTTCACACTTGTAGCTAATATCCACTGTCTTATGGAAGCACAGAAAACATTGATAATATTCACTCAAAAGTGTACATATGTGCTATATAAAATGTAGGCAAAAAACCCAAAACAAAACAAACCTTACTATAATTACTAATTTAATAGCACAATGTTAAATAAAGGTTAAAGCTTCTTGTTTTATGACCTGGAATTCTGGGGAGATTCATCTTATCCTTGAAATCAGATTACTGGATCCCACCTCAGATATTATACAGCTTTAAAAAAGGGGGGTGCAAAACAATATTGCTAATACCACTATAGTTAGTCAAACTAGTGAAATAAGTGTTCCGCTAAACTATGTATTAGTTTAATTCTGAAAGAGTTTGTGTAATTTCATTTTTTTCATAAGCATAAATCTTATTATGCTGAGCAAAGAGATCAAGTTTTCTCAGCCTTTCACTTGGAAAAATATTTGCGCAACTTTGAAGTCACAACTGAGTATTGTGGATTGCATATGCTTTTAGAGTGTTATGTTTCTCTTGGCATGACTGTTTAAGTTACAAACTCTTCAAGGCTGAGAGTATTCCTTACTATATGTGAATATTTATATGTATTTATATATTACTATTTGAACAGAGGGGGACCAACCCAGAGAGTCATCTTACTTTAACATCTGAAATAAATACATACAGTTGAAATATAAGTATTGTATAATGACTGTATATATGTACTATTAATCTACTCCATCCCTTATTTATCTCTTGGCATATACACATGTAAATATACAGGCATGCAAATTTTATTTTCCTTTGTGTTTACTTTAGCAAACTTGTTATTTCCTTTGCTTAAGAATGTAACAGAAACATACAAAAAAAATTTATGCCAGAACACCTATTTCTATGTAACGAAGCATGTAAAGTCACAAAGTAATGGATTACCTATACTTTACAAAGAAAAGGTTCTTCCTAATGCCTGAGAAGCCCTTTAGGACATTGCAATGTTGGTGCATGCTATATTATCAGATTTATGTCATTCTGATAAGAAGGTCCACTTGAAGTAGCCTTTGAGCTAAAATAAGACATTAGGTTGAAGGAAGCAGCAATTTAAAGTTATTGGTGTAAGGATAATTAGAGACTGGCAGGTATCCAGTGTCATTATGAGGAGGTTGCTAGAGGGCAAATGTAACAACTGCCTGTTTTCTGCAGTATGGCAAACATGTATCTGTCTTTGCTCAAACTGTTTTTATTTTTAGCTTGCATCTGCTTCCTAACATCTTGAGTTTTTTCGGAGCTCTTCTAGGACTTTGACTTTTTCAGCTTTCTGTTGGGTAGTTCAAATTCAGAGCTGTGTTTTAAAGAGCATGAAATATATCTTTTGCAGTGAGGGAGATATGGGTTTTTTTGGTTTGGATTATGGTTTTGTTTCCCCAAACATTTAGCCTCTCAATGCTCCATTGTTTTCTGCTTTCTTAAAAGTATCTGGTTATTAAACATCTACAATATCTATATGTCTCTTTTTAAATTATTTTTTTAAACGCAAACCCCACATTGGCTAAGGAGACTTTTAAGTCTTTCAGCTTTTTGCAAACTCATTTGCAGAAGACATCTGTTAAGAAAATGTTATTAAAAAGGAATGCTTACAACTGACCGGCAAGGAGAATGGCTTTGATTTGCCATGTTCTTAAAGCTACATCCAAATTTTCCAGACTTACAGGCTGAAACTGGGATCTAGACTGAGAGCATCACAATCCTTATTTAGTATGTGCTTTTAAGAGTACTCTCAGGTCTCATAATGGAAGTAGGCTATACGTGGGGTAAACACCAAGACCGGATAGTAAGGAAGTACTCTTCCACCTTCATTTTAGATATAACTCAAGAGAAAAAATGCTACAGCTGGGACACGCAGGCAGTCTGACAACTTCTAAATGCTGTCACAGAACATAGGAAACACAGGATGAAAGCTTGAGGATGGTTTGCAGTTCTCCTAAAAGGTTACAATCATGGAAAAACTATTTCCTAATGAAACAAAACCAATTGTAGTAATTTTTGAGACAAACAATATAACTAATTGATTTTAGGAAAATTTATTTTTAAAAGTTTCTTGATAAATTATTAAAAAAAATTTAATATATTTAATAGCAACAGAGAATGTTCCTGGCTATAGAATATCAGTTTGCTATACTACTTAACTGTTACAGTGATCCTTTGAAATGTTTTAGTGAAGGCCAACGTTCAGTCTCCCATGCAATTCTTGAGCAAGGTTTGGGAGTTAACAGAGACCATGTAGTACTCCCAAAGGGTAGTATATCTTGTTTTGGAAAACAGCAAAACTAAGAGATACTGACAGGGGCCTCATTTCCCAATAAAATTCCAATATAGACATAGCCGCTGATGCTGTGGAAATCATTCTGGTAGCTGTCAGGCCACAAAGTATTCATAGAAGTGTAAAAAGGTAAGACGTCAGCAAATTAAGTTAGGTTTGTAGTACTGTAGTGGCAGGATGGCTAAACTGAGAGATGAAGCTAACCGTCTGTGTTTATCTCAGAGGGAAAGCATATATGTTGGGATGCCATAGCCCCACTTTGACCAGGAATAGTCCATTAAGTTTTTGAAGACCCAGTTGCTGCATCGTCAGTGCTGTGAAGGTGCAGCACAATACTTGAAGTCAAATGAATCACTTCTTTACATTGCCTGCCTTCCAGAAAGCTGTGAAGGTCAGTACTAAAAAGAAGATTAAATGGGAATCCTTTGGTACCCCCTATTCAAAGACGTAAAGCACTGACTAGAAGTCTAAGGAATCTCCATCCATCCAATCCATCTGACACAGACAAAATGAGCTGAGATCCTAGGGTCACCCTGATTTTGCCTACTATGAGTGCCCTACACTTAGACAAGTATTTGTGGTAATACTGAAAATGACTCTTCTACTACCTCATAAGAATACTTTCTGAAGAGTAAACAAGCTTAACTCTTGTAATCATTAATGTGACTGAAATATGGTATAGATTTCAATTCAAATAGGTAGCCAGGGTAACAAAAACAACGTTCCATGACTGAACAGAGATTATACTGTAACAGTTTACTCTTGACAGGTTTTGACTTGTTTTAACGCAGCAATACCTACTGTCCATAAGCTGCACTGAACTTTTTTTCTGTGTTTCTGATACAGGGTGTTTAAAAACCAGAGGAAACAAGTAATGGCAGACAGGCATAAGGATGACATTTTTTCTAGTTCAGCTGGTGAAGAGTTCTAAATGCTGGAAGAGAAAAGAGCACAAGAAAACTTTAATTTGCAGTCCAAACTCTTAAATCCAAATGTTCAGGGGCTGTGCCAGATCTCAACATTCATGGCCACATATTCTACCCAGATAGTTCTGTGGTAAGGCTGAGTATTTCTATATGTGTTTATATCTGTAAACATGTGTATGTGTGTATACACTTATTTTTGTACATATACAAATGTATGCATATATGTATAGTTTATGTGCTGTAAATAGAATGGTAAATATATATTGACCGCATACAGAGTAAATAACTTTCTCAGCAAACCTTTACAGCCTGCTAAACAGCTTCTGTTCTATGGGGTACTGCAAGAAATTGGTATATCTAAAGCATCATTTTTGATAGAGAAATTAATTTCATTTGGTAACAATATGAAAGGGGCACTGTGGCCTAGAGGTTAGAATAACAAATATTCGGTTTCCAATCTGTGATTTTCTTTTCTGTCTACAACTTTTGATGAAACATTTGGAAAACTCCTATGACTGATGTGAGTATCCTAACAGTAAGTTAAAGAGGCTTTATTACTTTGGGAAAAAAATTCAAGAACAGTAATTTTTTTCAGAAAAGTAAGACTTTCTATCATCTATTCTGGTGTTTTGTTTTTGTTGTTGTTGTTGGGGGGTTTTTTTGTTTTTTTTTTTTGTTTTTGTTTTTTTTCCCCTGAGCGTTTTATATCCAGAAAAAGTCTCTGGGCTTTGTGTTTTTTTTGTTGGTGGGGTTTTGTTTTTGTGTGGGTTTTTTTTTCTTCAGTTCAATTAAAGCATTTATAAAGCTCCCTTTTCATCTCCTTCCCATTCCCCTCTGGAACAGCAGTCAGGAACTCATGGCTCAGAATCAAAAGCAAAGTGCAGACAAATGAGTGATGCCAGGGCTTAAACCAAAGTCCTCATGAACAGATTGTCTAACAGACTGGAGTAATAATCTTCAGAGCCACCATGCTGGCTTGCAGATTGCTGTTTTAAGTGGCTTTGATTATTATGGTTATTTGGCAGCAGTTCTTAAATTGGAGTTTGGGCTTTGGAACCCAGATGTACTACCTGAGCCTAATTGAATTCTCCTGGATGGGGAGTACAAACAGCAGAAGAAATTCCTCTGGTTAAAACTGAACTCAAGACAACATGACTAGTTCAGCCTCAGTACTTGTTTCACAGGAAAAAATACACAACTGATTAATTCCCCAAGAGCAAATAACAAACCAACTGGTTAATTTACATGTAAAAACATGTATTATAAAACTACACTAATTGCTATTTATGATCCAAATTTCTGCAAAAGCTCAATATTAGAGTATTGAGAAGCAGGAAGCTGGTTAGTGGAGGAATTAATATTGTTGAAGCATGTAAGCTCTAAGTGATAAACCTGTTTTTACAGAGAAACAGATGAGAGGACATAAGACATCTTAAAACAAAGAAAAAAAGACATAATTAAAGGTCTCTGGAGCTTCAGGTACTCACCTCTGCAAGAGTAACATAGTGCCTAGCAAAGTTTTCCCAGTACATTAAATTAGTTCAATAAGATATACAATGTTTATGTTGTTACTACCCTTTAAAAATGTGTATGGAGGATTACGGGCCATATGGAGACCAGAAAGGTCAGAAAGACTTGAAAACAGAGTGCAAAGTGTCTTTACACTGAAACAAAACAGAAAAATGTTGATATGACTGGTTCCGTCTTTATTTTTCACAGGAAATGTTTTCATGGATATAATTCCTTTGGTATAATCAATCAAAGCAGACCATAACCCGATCTGCAAATACAAGGAAATAGTTTATCATGTCATTGTTAACATGAGAAAGTGCTGAAAATATAGTTCACTAACACTATAATAATGGCTTCAAAGAGAACCAGAAGATGGTAGACAATAATACAGTCATACACTGATATTTTGTGACTTTTCAAATAATTCTGCTCTTGTAGTTGGAGATCTGGAAAGAATAAGATAATTATTTTATTCCACTTGTTACCTTGAAGTGAAGGGAAAGGATGTGTGAATGTAAGCAGGTGGTCTACACACCCTAGTTATTATATATAGTCCCTTATATGGAGAGCAATAATCCTACTGTAAATTGGATATTACAAAAATAGAAAAATTACAGTTAGATTTAGATAAAAATAAATCTCTGTTAACAAAGAACTTTGGAGGGAAATGTCTGCTAAACTGTACACAACTGATTTGAATATCAAGCTAAAATGATGATGACACGTCAGCTGGGTTGGCAGTTAATCACAGAGCCCTTGTCTTTGTATGCAAATACTATTAATTTGAATTGCATGAAAGTGCCTACTGGCTAAATGTGATGTATGGTAGGTTTGGATTGAAGTGTATTTGCTTAGCAATTCACTGGTGGTGAACCAGATGAGAACGTGGCTTTACTGTGGATATAAATGTGAGTGTTCATGTTTGTTCTTCACCATAATGTTAGTCTGATGATGAAGAAAAAATGCAAATTCATAACACTAAAATTGCTAAGTGAGTTCTTCATCATGATACTGTCTTTAAATATACACCCTGCATCTCAGTGTAAAGGAACCATGAATCTAAGTAGATGGCAATGTTATTACAAATTACAGGAACAATCAAGAGAACTGTGTGTACTGACACGGATGAATAGACATAATCTGTCATTTCAGAAAATTAAGTAATGTGCAATCATCTGCTGTGAAAAAATGCAACTTTCCTTAAAACAAGAAGTTTGTATTTTTGCGTAATGCCTTTTCCAAAATAAACGGTTGGAAATTGGATGTGACTAAGAAAAAGAACAAATTTAAGGACTCTGAATTGACAGATAGGAATGGGAATAAATGTTAAAGGGTTAAAACAGGATGTGTAAAACATTCAAATAAATTGTGAAGTTAGATTTCAAATACATTGAGATTGTATATTTCTCCAGGTAAAGAAAGGCAAAGTAAATATAAGGCCAGAAGCTCCCTTCTTATACACAGTAGAAAATGAGTAGTATTTCCATTGCATACAGTGGAGCTGTTTCAGGAAAAAACAATACAAACAGGATCATAATCATGCCTGTAGCATCTAAAAGCGTAAACCAGCCTGTAAGCTTGTTTAACATATGACAGCCCTAGGGGCAATTTAGAGTCTGCCAGCACTGTTCCCCCTGGAACATGCAAAATAGCTGGAGGTTGCTGCTCAAAGAATGTTTTCCACAGCTTGGCATATGGTTTATACCTTCCAAAGAGAATATGCAGCATACCATACTTCCCCCTGCCTCCCTCTTTTCTTTTTTTTTTTTTTTTAACTCTTTCATTGTTTAGCATGTATTCACTGATATGAACATGTCTTTAACACGAGGGTACAAATACTAAGTTCTTTCCGGTCAATGGGATACCTGCTGTTTATGTCAATGGCAACAGCATTGGACAGTGCAGTGCTTTGTGTAAGCGTTTATCATTCAGAAAGGAACATTGTTAAAACTAGCGAAGACATTAACAAGACTAAGAACATATTGTTTGATTTTGTATGTTTGGGGTTTTTTTTCCCCAAAAAAACACAGTTAATACTTTGCCAGGGAAAAAATATTATGACAGTATGTTTGTCAATGTTGTGAGTATAAAACCCTATCCTTTCTTCTTTGGTCTCATCTAAATAATAGTTTGAACTTTTTAGGAGAAGTTATTTTAACATTTCTAGATTGGATTTTTATTTAGTTGAATGATGCCTTATCTGTATTTTTTGCAGCTTTTCTGTCAGTGAGACTATTAAAAATTATGTATATAAAGCCATTCTAAAAGTGCTTAAATAAGGGATTATTCAGATAAAAAATAATCTTGTAACATTATCATTTGGAATAAATGATTTTTCATTTTGCTGATTTTATTTCTTCTTTATTTATTTATCTATTATCCATAAAATACCACAGGCATATTTGAAGGAGCAGAATAATACCCTTACATTCAATCTTCACAATAATCTTCATGGCTATATCCACAGAAAGAGTGAAAGATATTTTCTGAATTGAAAGTATCCTTCATACTGTCTCACAAAACTGCCTATACTTTGGATTGTTGATACTAGAGAAAGGAGAAGAATGTAAGAATAAGGACCTTTGCTCTTGTCATTTTACTGACAGCAGTGTTTATTAAGAAAAGTTAAAATACCTAAACAGAGAATTCCTATAAACTGCAGTAATTAAAATATTTATTTTTGTGTATTTTCACTTTATTCCAAATTATGTCAAAAGCAGCATTTCCTGGTATGGGATTTCCACTGCTAAAGAAACTCATGTATATCCTTCTAATTACTCTTCTCAAAGACTTTCATAATAGTTCACCATAAACTCCTGGCACAGTTGATGACTTGGAGTATTCTGAGTGGCAGATGGCATCCTTTGTAGAATTTTTTCTTCCTTTTTAAAATTTTTTTTAATAGCTGAAAACTTCAGAAAATAAATTCTAATGGGACAAGTCTAGGGGGAAAAAAAAAAATCCTGGCAGTTTTGCATCTGCATTAAAATCAGCTCAAGGACCAACCCTGTATTCATATTAAGTCAATAGGAGACATGAGCAAGCAGAACTTGCACCTAAAAATAATTCTGTTTGCAACAGGACTGAATATTCTTCTAATTTTTCTTTCTTTTAAATCACTAGAATTTCCATTCCTGAAATGTCTTATTCACTGACTAAATCCTTCAGTTATTACAGATTGCATTGGGAACAAAAAAAAGAAAATATTTAATTTTCTCAACTGTCTTTGGAATTACTCGAGGCACCACATAACTTTTTATGGCTGACTTCCTCTGATAGGCACATTTCATCAGACTAATAAAGCTCCTACCTTAAAATTTATACTTAGTTATCTGTTTATAGAACAGAATTTTTAACTAGTACCTGGTAGATATGTCTGAAACTCAGTTTTCAAGGTGATCAGAATGAGTATGAAAGCCTGAGTGTATACGACTTCCCTTAAATAATGTTCCCATGCTCTAAAGCTAAGAAACAGGAGACTCTATCCAATAATATATTTAAGCAATAGAAGATCAGTATTAGCTGTGCTCTAGCTAAACAATAGAAAACTGAACAAAGTCAAGTAACTAAAAACTGCTTAGTCCTTTTTAGGCTATGGGAAAATTGTATTTAGCAATTACACATTTTATACTGCATACCAATCTGTTGTCCCTGGTGCAAATGTCAGATAGCCAAGAAAATACCTGCAGGAAAAAGAAAAGTTCTTTACAGTACAAAAATGTAGAAGACCTCAGAGGAGCTTTTCCTAGAAGCACTTGTATTATTTACATCAGTAACTCGTAATTTCAGAATTGAGTAACTGAAAAGAGTGTCCATCCCTGATTCATATTACAGCTTCTGTTTGACAACATAACTTATAGATCAGTATATTATTCCTTCCAAGTTGTTTGGTTATTTTGTTTTGCTTTTCAAGAAAAGAGGATACTTTATTCAAAATAAAGTATTTAATTGAAGCAATAGTCAGAAACTAAATGGGCAAACTAAATCTTCATTTTCCATTATAGTATCAGCACCATCACCATTGTATCTTCATGACTATCTCGACATAGTAGTCAAAATTGCCTGCAGGTCTTCAAGCTCAGTTATGAGTGTAACTCAACCTATTATGTTTCCAGATT
The DNA here is from genome assembly GCA_013398295.1 of Chionis minor. Lineage (NCBI taxonomy): Eukaryota > Metazoa > Chordata > Aves > Charadriiformes > Chionidae > Chionis > Chionis minor. The sequence goes on along the minus strand of VZSF01010498.1, from coordinate 364,616 downwards.
GGTAAATTGCACCTTGAGAGGTTGTTTGATATTATGCACTCTAGGGTTTTCTAGTTATACAGGTGGTTGTGGTTATTATAATGGAATTTATTGAAAAATATCTTTGGAAAGTTTTTATCATTTCTGTCAGGGAAGAAATGACAACAGTGCTATAGGATAATAAATCTGAAAGATAGAGAGATGTCTTTTATAATGAAAATCTAAAAAGATTCACATAAAACTAAAGAACAACAACAAAAAGATTTCTACGTTCAGTGGAGAAGAGCTAGACATATATATATTCACTGGAATTAGGTAACAGTAAAGTTTGACAGGCACTCATTCAAATATGTTACAATATACTTTTGAACTAAAAAAACAGTGAGTCGTATCCGAACAGTTCCTAAGATTTTAGGGAATCATGCTAAGAATTTTAATCTGCCTTTGGGGGATTTTTAAGTACTACAGTAAGCCTCTTGAGTACAAGTATGCATATAGAATTCCAGCAATAAAAATGTCATATTCCAAGAAATAATTAAAGAAAGTTTTAAGTTCTAAAAGCTGCTTGCATCTTACTGACATATAATAAAGGCAGATATCTGATTAATGTCTTAGTAATAGAAATAAAAAAAAAAAGTTTTGTAGTTTCTGTTAAAAAAAATTAAATAAAAAAAATATTTTTTTTTACTTTTTTTTATTTTTTATCCTCTTTCAAACAATTTTTCATATACATAAGCTATCATTAATATCTTTGTGGACAGAATATTGTAAAATTTCTTTTGTCTTATAAAATAAAACTGCAGTTCACTATAATATCTTTAATGTCTATAATTGTTTCTTTACTCTTTGAAACTTGCACACATTTATAAAGGTCTTATTACAGTCTCAGAGAAGAATGGAATTTAAAGGAGAAAACCTGGACAGAAAGGAAAAACAGGTAGATTTAAAAAATGACAATTTTTTTTGATATTTCACATTTTTCAATTTTCTTCTGGATTTTCTTCTGGAGCAATTATGTTTCCTGTTCTTTCATAACTTCATAAGGAGCATACAAATCCAATGCAAAAGAAAGAGCAATAAAACCAAATGAAAGGTATTGAGTGTTACGATATTACATTCCATGGAATGTCATAAAACCTTTTATAAAGACAAATTTCCCCCCAAGTACAGTGATACAGTCAGAGTGGAAAACAAAACGATCTTTATTTTATATACTTCTTACCCTCAGAGGAAAAATACCAAAAGGAGTTCTGATGCTGTTCATAACAGATAAAAAGCTTCCAGAGGGGAAATTTCCTCTTTAGTGCTGGGGCAAGGTAGAATTGGAAAGCAATACAAGGAGTAATGAACAGAACAAAATGAAATCAGATTTTAGAAAAGAATACTTTGATGGGTTTTTTTTCCAGTTACAATGTTATCATTTTATTTCCCAAGCTCTGACTTTTGCAGCATCCTCCTCTCTCTACAGCAAGTAAAGTTTTTCTGTGCTTTTGCTCCAGTGCTGATTTTGCAAGCTGCTATTGATTAGCTTACTAATGCAAAAGGCCTCATGTGTAATCTGCAGAGGTTTTATTTTGTTCTCTTTATCTGCCTTATAGTGTTTATGACCCTGGAGTCATTGTAAATTCTGAGACTTCTTTTGAAGACCATATCAATCATGTAATTAAAGTGTGTCACAACTATCTTTCTCATTTAGCTATAGTGAGATCCACAATCATTAGGTCACTTGCTGAAAATCAGTGCCATACTATTTCCACCCTGATTTGACTTCTGAATATTTTTTCTAGATGTGGTTTCTTGGGATCTTTCAGTCGCTGTTGATAGCAATCAGTAGTTATTAAAACCCAGCTAACTAGATTACATATTGTATTACATTATGTTCTTCATGCTCAAAGTTACCATAGTTTCTGTGATGCATGTTAAAATAAAAATTAATTTCAAGATGTCCTTGTAACTGCCATACTATTAGTAAGTAACCCACCCATTTTGGTAAGTGAAGCTTGTGAAAAGTAACAAAGGGAAACACCTACTGAGGGCAGTGATGTTTTATTAACCTTTTAAGACCAGATTCAGCTGAGTAAGCTGTTTTGTTCTCTTATCTGAACAAGAGTGACTTTATAGGATGAGACATTCAAAGAGAGATGTGACAATGGACCTAGTGGAGAAGTATGCCCTCCCAAAGAGGTAAAAAGAAAACTGGAGGGACACCCTAAGGAGTCTCTCTCTCTTTCTCTCCCTCTTTCTCTCCTTCCTTCTTTTTTCTTGTAATCAGAGGTTGTATTTTACACGCTTAAAGTGGAATTCTCATCATGTAACCTCCAGAGTAGACATTGGCAAGTAATTCAAATTCCCTTTATAGTTAGTGAAGAGAAATATGAACAACTGACTCTTTTTAAACATTTCCATTAGGATGGAAACCTAAATGCTGAGAGGTGTGTTCTACTGATGTGAGATGCTTCCTGTTGTGTTGCTTGTTGTTTGGATATGAACCATAGTGAATTTTAGATTTTTGTCAGCATCCAACTCTCTTTCGGTATCTTGAAACTAGCCCTTTCTTAACTACTTTTTCAATGCATTATGAGTGATAGATTCCTCTCTTTGAGTCCAGTTTGTAATGTTTTATAGATCAAGTAGTCATTGTAAGAGCACACTCTTTTGTGGAGTACATACATACTTTTAAAGTTACATTTCTACACTACCATACTACATCTAAGAAAATATTCTACTGTTTTATCTTGATGTGAATGGAACACAAAACATTAAAAAAAAAAGACTTAAAACCAGAACAAAACAGAAAATGGTCTTAGTTTTAATTTTATGTGTAATCTAAAGTAGAAAAAGTGGTTTATTCTTCTGAAATTTATGATACTTTCTGAAGTTTAACTTGGTACATACTTATCTTTTCTTTGTTACCTAAAGTTTCCTTGGAGGTACATATCACAAAACAGATAAGAAGATGGGGAAGACAGAGCGGTAGAACATATATATACTTAGATTTATAGTCTAAGCCAAAATGAAAACTTTGGTTTTTAGAAGAGTGCTATCAAAGAGAGAAAGGTAAACAAGGACAAATGGAAGGCATGATTCTAATATGAGACCTTTAATTTAAAACCTTTGATAATATTTTCTGGATAATCTGTTAGAGTACCCTCAAAAGGAGCCTCAATTATTTGCCATCATATACGAGTTTTCTAGGAACAAGTGTGAATATAATTTCTTTAGTCACTCTGTGATTATAGTGGTGACATTGATAAACTATGTCCTTGGTAGACAACGGTGATGATCAAGGTGCTTTTTTTCTTGACAATTTATCATATTACAACCTTCTCTGGAAATGACAAGGTATTGTTTTTTGGCTCTCTAAACCTAATACTGTTCAATGCAAACATTGTCTTTTTTTAGTAAATAGTTGCTTTATACCATTGATTGCTATTTTTCAACCAATATTTATTATGAATGTGCCACTGTTTTTCCACTAAAGGACCATATGTTGCCCATTCATTTTACTTTAGTATACACAAATGGTATATAGTATATAGAAATGACTAAACTCATAGCTGGCACCAAGAAAAATATAAAGGGCCTCATTCTTTACACGCTTTTTTTCCCCAGACAAATAAGACCTCAAACTATCATACTAAATAAATAAAAATTAGAGAATACTTAAAATAATTATGAGGCCTAACAATTATCATAATCAAGACAGCCCTCATGCACAGAATTAGAGGAATTCTGCTTGCTCCTTCTGTACCCAGAAAAGTTCAACAAACAATATGATAAAGCAAATAAGCATTTAGGATGCAATGTGATGTCTTAGCTCTTCATATAATATCCCCTTCTTCCTTCCTTATGTCCCCTGTGATTCACTCTTTCCCTCTTAGTTCTCCAGTTCTTCACATCTAGTAATCACTGCGGCCCATGGATGTGCACATCCTACTTTCAACCTCTTGCCACGTGCCCGTGTACCGTCTATGTCAGAGACAGACTCTGCTGTGGCCAGTCCCAAGTCACAGATGTGCCGATTGCTTGGGTAGGATCTATCTGCCGACTGACTGCTCCACACGTCAAACAAAATCATTGGCTGCTGGTGCAGTTCCCAAAAAGGGACACATACGGGAACTTCAGTGTCTCTGTGTTGAATGAATCTCTCAGATTTGGAAGAAACTGGTCAGTTATGCAGGGTGAGGTGACAGAGAGCATGATCTCAGGAGCTTTAGGAGACCTGTCTAAAAAGCACAAGAGGTCAAGAGGTTTTGCAGTTGTGGTCATGCAACTGGGCAATGCCAAGGCCCAATCCTGTGTGACATTATCTAGCCAATCCTTCTGGCTTTCTTTTGCTTGTCTTTTTTAAAGCTTCAGTGTCCCTATCAAAACCCCCAGATTTCTGAGGCCATGGTTGCACTACCAGCAGCACTGCTTTAAGCTGGCTTAGTACTCCTCAGTAGAGCTACTCAGGGAGTAGAATATCTATTAATAAATACACTGCAGATTTAGCATCTTTGTCAATAAGTACAATATTCAGGGGTCTTACATAGAAGTTTATATATTTTACTTGGCTTAAGTACAAGATTAACATTCATAAGCATAACTCGATATGTTCAGTTCACTGAACTATTTTATTTTTTATGCTTTTTCAGAAACAACTATCAGTTTATTATAGAAGATGGTGCTACAAATGACATTAAAGTTTTATAAAGGCAAATAAATTTAATTTAAATAATGTATAGCACAACACTTCCTCTTTCAACTGAAGTGATTTCTCCTTAGCTATGAAAAAGCCATGGTTTTGCACATTTTTTACCTTGACAGTTGGTCTTAACTGTGTGTCTATTCAGTCAACCATCATTCAAGTTAAACCTTTAACTTACTGTAGCATAAATAGTGTTTGAGAACTGTTAGATTTACCTTTGTTGTATCATGGTCACAAATGGTTCAAAAACAACTTGTTCCGAATCTTAGGAGCTTTCTTAATAATTTATATTTCTTTTTCTCTGCATAATTTTTCATAAAAAGGAACATATTGTCTCCTTAAGTGTTTTCAAAGCATCACCATTTACTGAGGGTTTTTATGGACAACTGCTTTGTGTCAGCTCGTAAGACACTGGAAAAGAAAATATTCTTTCTCTTATTATTCATGCTTACAACCTCTCTCTCTCCAACCAAAACTGAAAAAAAAAAATAAAATGAAAGCATGCAAGCAAACAAACAAGCAAGCAAAGATGCCCCAAAGTTGTCATAATATTTCTGGGTCATTTGTAGAAATGTTCTGCTTAAAGAGGTCTATGACCCATGCTATGGTTTTGCACAGTTACTTGGGACTTCAGATACTGTCTCATTAGCTTACAGAAATGTGGGGGATTTTTATGTTTCTAAACTTTCAATAAATTTTTTGCAGTAATAAGTAGAAGTTATAAGGAATAGTAATGTAGACCACCAATCCCCAAGGCTAAAAACTCTTGCAAAAGTGACATCACATGCATTGTCTCATTCAAATAAGTTTTATCTATTTTGAGGTAAAATTCTCCTCCAGCTAAGGTCCCTAAAAAGAAGATTTTGCACAATTAATTTCCTCCTTAAGACCTTTGTGCAAATGCAATAGTACCAAATACAGATACAAGTACCTGAAGAGGGGTTAATTTCTCTCTACATAAGCAATGATTTCCCGTGCATGGGAATGTTTATAGGACTTGGTCCTTATTAGATGATACATTGTGCTGGAACATAAATTGTCATTAACTTTTACTATTTAGTCCTAATAACTCTAATAATTCATAAATTTATTGCTTTTGTCTTTGTGACACATAGCTTTACGGAGTAATTATTATTCTAATTACACTTATAATCTTTAGTGGGTTTGCCATACCGTTATTCAGAATGTTATTGAACTTCATTCAGAAACATCTATTGGCCTGATGGTAATTTGACGTGATGCAGTTTAGAGCTGAGTTGAATCTGTGCTGACTGAAAAATGCAGTTGACTGGAAATATCACATCAAAATATTTCTAGGTTGATCTGATTTTTTCTTTGAGCAATGTTGAGCATTATTTTCCCTGGCAATGAATTAAATAACTGGTTGGTTAAGATAACAGACATAATAATCATTGCAGGTAAAATTATGCATCAGGTTACATTTGAAGTAACACAAAGTTAGAGAAAAAAAACCCCAAAACTCGAAAGTCAACTCACATCTTTTACTTGTACATAATATTCACAACAACTTCACTTTCTTCTAAATTTAGAGTTTTCTTTGTAGGCTGCAGTTTTTAAAACTTAGCATTCAAAAGGTCCCACTATACCAGCATCTGTCTTTTTGCATTGAAATTAACAGAAAGGATGAGGCACTGACAAATTCCAGGGCGAGAACCAGCTTCTTACTGACATATTGTGCAGTGGCTCGTAAGGCAGTCGAAGTTTGACTTTGAAGGAAGAAGCCATGGCATGCCAGGAAAAATCTGAAATGCAGTAAGGAAAGAGTTATGATTTTTTGAAATTGTACAAATTATTCTATTTCAATGAGTGAAATATAGCACTTGTGAAAGATGGGAGGAACCTGATTAATTTCAACAAGGGCGAGTGGAGGGTCCTACACCTGGGGAGGAACAAACCCATGCAGCAGTACAGGTTAGGGGATGGCCTGCTGAAAAGCAGCTCTGCAGAGAGGGATCTGGTAGACAAGCTGACCATGAGCCAGCAGTATGCCCTTGTGGCCAAGAAGAACAATGGTATCCTGGGATGCATTAAAAAGAGTGTGGCCAGCATGTCACGGGAGGTTATCCTCCCCTTCTACTCTGCCCTAGTGAGGCCACATCTGGAGTACTGTTTCCAGTTCTGGGCTCCCGAGTTCAAGAAAGACAAGGAACTACAGGAGAGAGTCCAGTGGAGGGTTACAAAGATGATCAAAAGACTGGAGTATGAGAAAAGGGTGAGAGACTTGGCTCTGTTTAGACCGCAGAAGAGTAGACTGAGAGGACATCTCATCAATGCTTATAAATATCTATAGGACGGATGTCAAGAGGATGGGGTCAGACTCCTGTGCCCAGCCATAGGATAAGGAGCAATAGGCACAAAGTGGAATACAGGAAGTTCCATCTGAACATGAGGAAAAACTTCTTTGCTTTGAGGCTGACAGAGCACTGGAACAGGCTACCCAGAGAGGTTGCGGAGTGTCTGACTCTGGAGATATTCAAAACTCACCTGGATGCAATCCTGTGCAACCTGCTCTAGGTGAACCTGCTTTGGCAGGAGGGTTGGACTAGATGATCTCTGAAGGTCGCTTCCGACCCCTACTGTTCTTTTATTCTGCGATTCTGTGACATAAGTCAAACTAGAGATCAACGGCAGAATTATATCTGTCTTCAAAAACCTTTTAAGATATCTGAAAACTTTAAAGGCGTTACAGGGAAACTCATCAACAGATGAGTGCAGAAAGCTTACAAGAAACTGAAACTGACAAGAAAAAAGATAAGAAACTGAAACTGATTTAAAAAAAAAGCAAAAGTAAATCAGTGGGTAATATGAACCCTATTTAACTTTAGGAAGCTAAGTAATTTGAAAACCAGCAGATTTTAAGTTGACTGGTCCCAGCTGATGGAGAAATAAGGAAAGTGCAGGTCTTGGAATAGATAAAGCATTTCTGTTGATGGTAGAGTCAACCTCAGCTGGGAATTTAAAGGCTGTGCAAATATTTTACCTTCCTGCATTTCAGAGAAGGATATTTCTTCAGCGTTTCCCTTTCTATCATTTTCTCTAGAACCCTAATTGCTATATCAGTTTTCTTCTGTACTTTCGTAGGTCTGTCAGTCTCCTCACTGCACGGGGAAGCCAAAATCTGGAGGCAGCATTACGGATGCAACTTCACCAGTGACTAGAGATGACTTACCAGTGCTGTCTACCTGTTTGAACATTCTTGTTAGTTCAGCCCTGCATGAAGTTAGCCTTTATTGCTGCAAGGCCACTCTGCTAACTAACCTTTAAAATGTCATTCACCAAGATCTTCAATTCCTTTTCTGCAAAACTGTCACTAGTCAATCTGCTACCAAGTTGTATTGATGCCAGGGGATGCCCTGTACTAGAAGTAAGATTTGACATTAGTCTTTGCTGGCCTTCACAAGGTTTCTGTTGAGCCATTCCTCCCCTTCTTTTTGATACTTTTGAATGTCCTGCTATCCAGCATACCAACCATTCCCCAGTTTGGCTTTGTTCACAGGTGTAACAATGATGCATTTTGTCCCATATTCCAGGCTGTTGATGACACATTAAACAGTGTGTGTTCTAGTACTGACCTAAGCATGGCACTCATAACTCACTACCAATTAGATATCTAAGCCTTGATCTCTGCCCTTTGAATTCAGTCGACAAAGAGTATTTCTGGGATTTTTTTATTTGCCTTGTACTCTATCCATCTAATTCATATTTCTTCAATTTTTCTACTGGGTTACTGTGTCAAAAGCCTTACTAAAGCCAAGGTAAATGATACACACTGCTCTCCTTAGCCAATCATTTTATCATAGAAAGAAACCAGGAATCAGAATTATCTAGCAGGATTTGCCATTGCTATCTATTTCCAGTTACCTTGTGCTTCATATCTTCCATAATGGTTTACCTCATAATTTTCCCTATGACTTGGATGAGATTTAATTGTCTGCTAGATTAGGTGTCTTAAAAATATGAAAAGAAATCTCCTAGTAGATAAAATTACAGACTTTAGTCCTGACATAGGTAGAAATATCAGGTTTTACAAGATGGCCATCACAGAAAACCAGGAAATTTAAAGCAATAACTTTATATTGGTATAAATGGTGTCACAATAATATTCAGTGACAGAATGTTAACATTCATCTGGCATGACAGAAGATATCAGTCTCCATGACCAGCTGCCTCCTGTATCCCTCCTCAATACAACCTGAGAAACACCTTTGAAAGTACAATTAGCATAATGAGCAAGGAACCAAAGATCAACAAGAAATAGGTAGCATTCCATCTGAAGAATCACAGATTGCATTTGAGTTTTGGCATTTGACACAGGCCTTAATATTGACATTGAGGGGAACCCTGGCAGCATGTACTCAGTTCAGATGAAGCACAGACAGCCAGGTACAATTCCATATCCTCTTTATCTCTTTTTGGCATCTTGGTCCTTTCTGCAGCATAAGGACCTGGCCTGTCCTTATTAGAAGACAAGAACCACGGGTATCAATATGTAGAAGTATGCCTGAATAGCTGCAGAAGAGGAAAGAATATCTTCCTTGCTTCCTTAACTGTGATAACCTCCCAAAAGGGTTGGAAACACAACCAGAAACCCGATAGCTTACTATCAATAAACGTGAGCTATTATTATGGCTTTTGTTCTGTTTGAAAAGTGTGTCTTTATGTTCTTATGAAGGTGCTGTAGGATTTTTACAGTAACAGCTTGCATAATGATTTTTTAGAGTCTATGTATAGAATAGCAACAATACTCAATCTACCTGCATGCCTCAGAAAGCAAACAGCTGCAGATGTCGACATAGTTCATATGTCTTTAGGTCATCTGTTCTTTAAGAAGTTCTCTCAAAAGGTAATGCATTTAAAGATCCCTATTCATATTCTGAGAAGTGATCTTTACGATGTGTTGCAATACATTTCTACAAGATATAAAAACACAACCTGCTTGTCATATAAATAAAGATGTAGGTCATGACACATCTTAGAATTCAGCTTTTTTGGTGCAACAATTAAACAATGTTAAAAACAGTTGTAAAAATCAGATATGGCTTTCTCTTCTAGGCTCTCTTGCTAATATTTTTTGACAAGGCTCATTTTCAAATGTCAGTGACCCTTCTTGTAGCATTAATAGTTCGGACTCCATACTCATGACAATCCACATTGAGAAGGGAGCTAAGGTTTTAATTCCAGCACAGTTGTCAGCTCCTTTTGGGTCTCATCCTAAATTCTTTAGGCAAAAATTCGAGTTGAGCTTTACTGTTAAGCACTAGCTGGTTGTAGATATCCCCCTCATACTTTTTTTTTTTTCCCCCCATTACTACTAGAAAAGAAAAAAAATAAAGCTAAAATTTTGATAGTCCTTTTTTCTTAAATTTTTTTTCTCTTGCAAAGGAAGGAGAATTTTATAAAAGTAGTAATTCAGTTCTTGTTCGAAGAAACATGTAAAAATGGTTTGAACTAAAGCTATATTTGAGCCACCAACAAAAGAATACCTAATCCAGAACTTCCCTTTTAAGTCAAGGGGTTTAGAAAGAGTAATATTTCTTTAGGTGTTTCTTAATGCTGTTCTTTTCAAGGTGCTATTCTCCAGTTACTTATAGTTTTGCTGAAGAATGTTTTCCACAGCTCTTCCCCAGTGATGCAACTCAGGACAAAATAAGAAAACAAAGATACCTAAGTGTTAATGTCTACAAGCAGGCGAAGTACCTCAGCTCTTCTGGTCAACAATTTCAATACAGGTTTTGGCTTCTTGCCTAAGTAGAAGTGTATAATGCCATCTTTACATCCTTTAGGATATCCCAAGACACCCAAAGGGCCCGGGTTTTCTGTAGGTCCTATATTGGGTGTATTAGGTCCATGCAGTCCTTTTTGCTAGCTAAGCCATTTCAAATGACAGAAGACCTCTATGCGAACAAACAGATCTGACTAGGTCAGATGTAGACAGTTAACAATATCAAGAAGAAAACAAATCTGTATTTTCATATTGAGCTGTTTCCAGCTTCAGTTTGAGTAATTCAGGCCTGTCTGAAAGAAGTCAAAAAACTGGCTTTCTTTTACCCAAGATAAAAAATTGCAAATATTTCAGGTTTTGTGTCAGGAGAGAGCTTGTTGCTACACTTCTGTAAATATGCTTAAACATGGACAGGAGATATATTTCTGGAAAAACAATCAAACAAACAAACAAAATCTCAAAACTAAATTAAAAAAAACCCACCAAAACACTTGTGTGGACAAGATGAACAGAAATGTTTGCTTGCTAAACTGTCCAAAATTCTGTCTCCATTAAGCATTCTCCAAACTGTAGCAAATAACAGAAGTCCTTTGTACTAGTCTAGACACTGAGGATGGGATTTACCTGACCATTTTGGACGCTGCCTGGGCAAAAAGCAGCTTTCTAAAAGACTTGGGGTTCTGGTGGACAACACATTGAACATGTATCAGTACACTAGCTGTCCACCAAAGAAGGCCAACCACATACTGCACTGTATCAGCAAGAGTGCAGACATCAGGTCCTAGAAAATTATTCTTCCACTCTATTTGAGCACTTGCAAGGCCACATCTAGAGTGCTGTCTCCTATTTTGAGGTGCCCAGTACAAGAAGTGGGAGTGGGTTGTAGCACATAAGGTGTGAGGACAGGGTGAGAAAGTTCATTTTGTTCAGCTTTGAAAGGAAAAAGCTCAGAGTCACAGAATCACAGAGACTATCTAGCACCCTGTCCAATTGCATCCTGAAAACCTTCAGCAAAGAGAACTCTGCCATGTCCCTGGGGAGGTTGTTCTGGTGATTGATGGTTCTCACTATAAAAAATTTCTTTCTTATATCAAAATGAAACCTCTCCCAGTGCAACTTGTACCTGCTGTCCCTTGTCTTCTCCATGTGGCTCCTTATGAAGAGACAGAGAGCCTTCATCCTCTTTGTAACTACCCCTTAAGTACTGGAATACTGTGATGAGGTCCCCCCTGAATCTATTCTTCCCTGGGAAGAAGAGACCTAAGTCCTTCACACTTTCTTCATAGGGCAAGTTTTCCAGCCCTTTAATTGTTTTTGTGGTCAAATACCATGACACTAATTACACATGCCTGATGCTCCTTAACCTACTCGCCTCCTCCTGGAGCTCTGTCACTAAGCAGAGGAGTTCCTCCCCACAGGTGTGCTCACAGCTGCCATCCTGTACCAGTGTAAGAGCAGGGCATAATCTGCAGCCTGACAAAGGCATTTGTGCAAAAACTATATGTGCAATAACAGTTCAAGTATGAAATAGGGTTGGGTCATTGTGCAGGACAGGGCCAAGACAGAAAACTTTCACATAGCACCAAGTTTTAAAGAAAATTATACCACGAACAGGGAAAAAGGAGAGAAGATAATATTCCCAGCTGCCTGAAAGATTATTTCTAAATCCTGGCCCAACACCTAGAGGGAAGAGTCTGTTAAGTTAACAAGAATCTATTAAGTGTATGAAGTTAACAATATTTAAATTATGTTTGTTACTGAGAAAGAAAAAGTCCTATAATTCTGTGTGTCCTGGTTTGAGCAACACAGGAAAAAAAATACAGCTTTTCCTTGAGAAAGCTGTATTTCTGGAAGACTCTAGCGTCTTAATTCATGAAAATATTTACTTTATAACCAGCTATTGTATGTGGGTTCCAAAGTCTCTGTGTTTTCAAGCTCGCCATGTGCAGGGATGAGGAGGAGCGGGACTCAGGCACTTGACTCAAGCTGGCCAACGGTATTATTTCAGACCATGAACATCACATTCAATATAAATTAGACTGTTTGCAGTGAAGTTTGCTCTCCTTGATGCCTCCCCCTTGATGGCAGCGATCCAGAGGACTTCTCGCCCTAGTGCTGGATCCCTGAGATCTTCTCTTCCTCCTGAAGCTGTAGCACTCACAGTGTCGGACATTTACTGTCCACTGCTGGGAGTGCACAGCTTCCTCCTGATATAGTTGCCTGAGTATAATCCTTGTAGAGGCATTGGGTATTGGGATCAAAATAGGTTCTTTTGTCTTAGTACTGTTAATTATCTAGTTTTATCCTATTAAATCTGTTTAGCTTTCAACCCCAGGTTTCCTTGCTTTCTTCCCTTGACCCCTTCTTGGGTGGGGAGGGGTCATCAGGTGAGAGAGTAGTTGTCTAAACTACAATAAATTCTTATGGGTTTTCTCAAACCATAACACTGCGTCAGAAAAAAAAGCACAAGAATCAAAAGCCTTGTAAAATAGAAATTTATTTAGTCTGCAGTTCAATCAAATTCAGTGCAAGTGTGTTAATTAGCCTGTTTTGTTACAACGTTCATGAAGCATGGAAGCTAGTGTTTTTCTCCACATGTCTTTTTGTTTTAGAACAAGATTTTCAAAAGTAACTTTCAAAAGTAACAAAATGAACCTATAAAATGAAGTATCTCAAAGAACCTCAGTTCATTCTTGATGGGTATCTGCATTACACTTGCTAGATTTTAAGTTATGTTAAAATGTAACCTAGTTGCCAAACATTCACAAACTCAACATCACTAGTGATATCTGAGATCACATTTTTCTCTAATGTGTTCATTAGAATTCAAAATATTATTTCTCTAAATAGATTATTGTGATATTTTAGTTATTCTTCCATAATGGAAACCACAGTATTCCTTTGACTTTTTTCAGGTCTTTAATGCAATCTTCTTTTACATCAGGACTTTGTGTGGTTTTGTTGTCTTTTATATGTGCTTGTTGTTTGATTTGCCACAAAAGTTTCTAATTTTTCCAGTGACTAAATATCTTCATTCTTGAAAACAAGGATTTTGTGTCTAACTTTAATTTATTCATCTTTATCTTCCAGAACAGACAGATGAACCCACAGCCCATGTCTGTTTCTCTTTCTGACAGTGGTTTAAACATTGTAATCACCTTTTTTGCAACTTCTTTCTGCAAACATGAAGTTCTTTTCAGATTCCTCATCTTGAATGGTAGACACTGATTCTGTTGATCTACATCCAGTATCCAAGAGTGTATTGTACTACATTCCTTCCTTGACATGTCAAAGTTTGTGTTTGTTCTTTTGGCCATTGGACCACAGTGAAAGTTTATGTTTGAATGGTTATTGCTGTGATCAGCCTGGTTTTCTCAGAGTCTTTGATTCCACATAGATAGAGATCCCACCAAAAAAGTGTGGCTTAATTCTTTGTCACTTACATTTCATCATTGTTATTGGTTATCGTTGCTTCTTCCCAGTCTACTGTTCAATCCAGGTATTTCCCTATAAGTGGCTTTTCATTTACTACTGACTTTGTCATTGGTAATTCCTTATTTTCTTACAAATAACTGATGACATACAGTAAGGCAAGAAATGATTATGACATGACACCAGTAGATGTTTTAGATATTTTTAATAAATATACCCTATTTGAAATGACCTTCTGAGACTTGTCTGACTTTTTTTTTAATCTATTTAGTTTATATTATATGAAGTTTTATTATACAAATTTATTCATTAAATTTATGTTTGTTATCAAATTAAATGCCTTACCAAAAAAGCAGGTGTACTACATGAATGATATTACCTATATTAACTTGTCCTGGTTCTGGCAGGGACAGGGTTAATATCTGGCACAGCACAGGTATTCCACACCACGTGACGCCATTCCCAGTATTTAGGGGGAGCTGGCCGGGGAGGGCAGGTCCCAGTTTGGGAGTGGGCGGGGACGGTCCGGGTCCGGTTGGTGCACGTCGGTACGGTACCCCTATTTATACATTCCTCTGCCAGTACTATTGTTGTTTTGTCAATTTTTCTTTGTTGTTCTGTTAAATTGCTTTTTTATCTCAACCCACGAGTTTTTGCCTTTTTATTCCAATTTTCCCTCTCTGCTGCGAGGTTTGGGTGAGCGGCCGCGTGGTTCTTTGTGCCGGCTGAGGCCAAACCACGACATAACTCTAAACATCAAAGTAAACAGAATTTTTTTTATAAACTCACATTAATTGTCAAGTGATATTTACCTCATTTAATTCTTAAATCCAATTTCAGTCATTCCATTATTTAATAGAGATCATTCCTAGTCAGCACCTTTTAGCTCAGCACCTCTTATATTACTTATATATGAATTTTAATGGCATAGAAAAAGATAAAAAAAGGAAAACTCCAAAAGAAACTTGGAATAGAGCAATGGAACCAAGGAATCCCAGGGGCTATTCCTTCTACGGCTGGTGATTCTTTATGTGGCTGAGAGACATGATTCAAACACTCCTCCTCATTTGTAAGTAAGACATTATATATACAGATAAGAATAGGTCTTCTGAGCTTGAAAATTTAATTTTGTGCAATGAGATTTTTATTTAAAATACAAGGAATTTTCCTGCTTTATCATATGGTTCATTAACATACAAACGGTATTCACATTGTACCGTAGAGCAGTAAGTTGAAGCTGCTGTGATATGAAGGCTAGTAGCATTTAGAAGAGTATTTTCAGAAGGACTGATGTTCACTGTTAATTAGTTTGATATCATGTCAAATGGACAGTAAACTGAGAAAAGAGTATAGGAAAATAAAAAATGTTTGCACACCATGAACAATGAACTCTCACAGAACGAAGGAGAGAATGGGGAAGGGAGTAGAAATTAATGTTTTTTTCTACAAATAGTATTAAGTACAAGTTGACTTAGTTTGTGAAGAAAGTCTATTAGCTTTCTCAAAGTTTGATAGAGAATCAAAAACTGTCAAAGACTTGACCGAAGAAAATTAAGTTATTTTACTGTCAAGTGAATATGTTTGTCTAAATTTTGAACACATTCAGTTGTTATTAAATATGAAACCAAAATAAATCTTTAAATAAGTTATAAATTATTTGGGAGTAAATGATTTCTGACAAAATTAAATAGTTGGAATTAGGAGGTAGAGTAAGATATTTTGTCAAGTTAAAAACATTCCAGCATTTTTGGAAACAAAAAAATCAAACTGAAACATTTATGTTTGCTAGATCTGTGGTTTTTTCATGCAAAAATTGTCTTGACACAGCAAGGAGAATGAATCTTAGACAATATTTGATGAAGTCCTAATTATTTCAAAGTATTTTTTGTGATGGATCTTCCTTGACATGGAAATAAAGCAAACATGCCGCCCCAAAAGGTCAGTTAAAAAAAATAATTAAAAAAAGTGATATATGGAAATATACATTATACATGATTGCACATGATTATTACATGATTATTACATGTACATGATTACATGTACATGATTGTACATGATTATTATATATAATTATACATGATTGGTATATTGGAGAACTGGAAAAACAGACCAGTGGAGAGAAGTAAATCAATATCAAGGATATCATAAAGATTATTCTGAGACATATGTAGAGAAAACCAAAACCAGATAGAATAAGTATTGTTTCTAAAATGATAGATCTTTAATAATAGATTTGAAAAATGAAATTGTAATAGAATCAGTAATTGAATTATCCTACAAAAAGCCTTAAACTTTTCAAATGAAAGTAGGGAAAAAATAGGGGGAAATAAGGAAATGTGATTTCTTTTAAATATTAAAATCTGTCATGGTAACATGCACTAATGACACCTAAAATTATCTAACTAGAGATTTTCAGGACCTCAAGTACTTAAACTATTTGTCACTTTTTTTGAAAAACATTTTTTTTAAAACAAAAGGTAAACATTAGAAATGGCTGAGCATTATTTCATCCAAAAGATTTAATTATCTTGTGATTTAAAGAGACTTTTGAGATGCCGTATTTTAAGTCAGCATAATGGCATTATGATATTTATAATAGTGTAACAAAGTATTAATGATATGTTGTTTTAAAAGTTCCTCTGGTTCTTCTTTAATGTGTTTTTTCAATTGCTTTTTAAGCAATTTAATTTAATTTAAATTTAACTTAAGTTTTTAAATAAACTCAACACTCTAACAACTGAAAATATATTTTTTTCTATTTTACTCATAGGTATAAAAACATAAATGTAGAGGCAACGTATATGCCTTTCACTTTCTCTCCTAGGGATTTCATTCAGTTGTATGTCTTAGGGTACTGAAGTCCACAAAGCAACTTCAATCAAATGTTCAGATTACATGTCTTCTGAATGGTGGTGCTATGTAATCACATCGATTTGATCAACCTCCAGCTAAGATGCACTTAGACCTGTTGAAAACTGCTAGCAGGATTTCCTCACAATCAGATTGGAATTAGTGGTGCACTTATGTAAGTTATGCATGAACAATAGGTATTATTTCAAAGATTTTTTAGCATTGCAACAGGCCAAATGCTAACACCCTTATCCTATCTGCAACAACTCTTCAGTCAAATGTTGCTACTTCCTTTTCTCAGTGTAGTGCTCTTGGCTGAGTGGGGACTGTGAGTTCTCCTTCACCACATCCGTAAAGAGTTTGCCTTGGCATGCGTTAAACTGTCAGATTTTGCATTCATGCCAAGTATGCCCACAATCCTTTAAGACTGTATACTTACATATTTGGTTCTGCTGTGAAGGCTGTAAGTGAGAACTGAAAATGAGGACCTGGGGAAAGGAAAGGAACAGTAACATCTTGAAGTGCTTTTTCTACTATTGGGTAGCATGGGTTTTTCTTTATTTTATCCAAGAGGTATTATTAGGTGAAATAAAAATCTAAAATACAGAGCCTTGTCCTTTTAAATTTGTCCCTATTAAGTTTTAATCCAAGTCAGCGTTGGGTTTTGATATTGGGTTTTTTTTTCCTCTCTGTTAGAGAATATTAGTACAAATTTGTGAAGGATTTAGAAATCTGTGAATAGGCTTAATATTTCTTTAAAGAATCATTTCCTCAGCCTGAAAAAAAATCATAGAAATGGACACATGCTATTTGTGAATACTTTCACCTTTCACACATACTCCTCTAACAAAAGTTACTGGGAAACTCTCCTATCACATACTAAAACTAATATAATAATTTGTATTGTAGTTCTACTTTAATACAATTGTTACGGATTTATTCCTAAAAATACTCCTGTACTGCAGCAAACACAGCAGTGTCAAATATCACAAGGATCCAGCCAAATTCTTTTGTTGTCTGTTAGGTCTTTATATTGAAATGCTTCCTGCCTGTGATTTGCCCTTTTTTTTTTTTTTTTTTCAGAAAATAAGCTCTAAGATCAATCTGTCAGTGCTTGAATCTATCACAGTTTGATTGAAGTTTTCTTTCTCTTTACATCCTTTCTGCTGCCATGCCCAAAATGTGGAAGCTTGGAACTTTCTTTGACCTAAATATAAATCACAAAGATCACTGACCTGCAGTCTCCTCTTCTCTCTTTATCAACATTTAATGGAAAGGGGGGAGAGAAAGGCAAAATGCATGCTCTTAGCTATTATCTTTACAAATGACTTGCTACCCTTTTATTTGTCTTCTTATGCTTCAAACACTCAAAGGACATTTTCAGAATTTCACTAGATGAAGGTTCAATCCTGAGATGACTTGACAAGCTGTATCTTCCTTAAGAGATTTTGACATGGTATTAAGCCATAGTTACAAGCCAATAGTTGAGTGTGGAGCCCTGGGGAAATCTTTCAAAAGTGGAACACAACATTTACAGCAGGAGGCAGGTGTCTGCACCAGTGAAGCAAACAACAATATGATATATTTAGTATCGAAAATGGAAGGAAAGCTACTGTCTCTTTACCACTGGGGACAATGGAAGAGGTTGAATGAGAAAAAAAGCATCCTTTTCAGCCCTGGAGAATTTTAATTTACTGACAGGATGAAATATAGTCTCATCACGGCAGGTGCAGCAAGTGCCAGGTGCTGTTCACAATATTGTCTTTGAATTTATGTGTTTTCGAAACATTGAGAGGATGTGAAGCAGCTGCACTGGCCATGTGGAGAGAAAGCAAAGAGCTTTTAATTAGCAATAAGAGGGCTGTTAATTTCTTTTAGGAGCCGTCTTTGTTTTGCACTCATATCAGAATCTCAGCAGGAGCTCTGTGCAGCCCCAAACATACAAAGAAAATTAAGTAAGCCATGTGTTACAGCAGATTTAAAGCAGAAGTGAAATAAGGGGTCTGGCTTTCAGCTAAAGAATCTCTTGGCAATTTTGATTCTCAAATTGAGAAATGAAATTCACAGATGAGGGACTGCACAAAGATTTAAAAATCTCAGTCAAATTTCTAACCCAAGTGGTGCCTAACAACACTCAGAGATCACAGTACAAAACATGTAACAATTCTGCAATAGGATTCCTGCTGAAAAATAACACAGTAGCTGCTTGGGCTGAAGTAACTGCTGGAGACCAAACAGTGAGGTAAATCGGAGCCTGAAAAATCTTACATGAGACTACATCAGCGATACTAAACCACTGGCACAACTACCAACTTTAGCCTGGACAGTTTAACATTTTTAAAGTCTGGCACCAAGTACTGCCAAGATCCAGTCTTGCTGGACAACATACAGGTGACTTTCTGTTAGAGAAACTCAGGAGAAAGTGTAACTTGCATTGGGTTTGATGCTGTCAACCTCAAAAAGACAGAAAGTATACTTTTTCCAAGGTATCATTTAGTTTTATGCTAAGGGCTTAAAAAAGTTCTTTTCAACACTTAAGAACCAGTGACTTACTCGACCTTAATTTAGGGACTTTCTCAACCAAGTCTGAAAGATTTAAAATCTGAGGGGATGTTCCTCCTCCTACTGAGAGAAATGTTAAATTGTGCAATACGTTATTGGATGACAGGGAAAATGAGTTAAGAATGTGTAAACAGTCTGATTTAAAACTCATTGAGGTAAGTTAAAAACTTTTCCAGATATTTTTGTAATTTCACTGATCTGTAAATGCTGTTGCACTCAGTAGATTCAATTTGATAACCAAGGAAATACAGAACAGCACTTATGGTATATAGGAGGTGCCTGTTTAATATTTTCTTGGGATCCTGTTCTCAAATGAGATTTATTTATGTTTGCCTTTATGTTGTATTAAAGATTATTGCAGTGCAGTCAGTTAAACATGTCCATGAGCCTTTACAGAGTAGGGAATTAAGTATTAAATTCATGCAAATAAGAATGGTATATTAGGTCACGACTGCATCTTTTAATTTAAGCTTTCATTATGCAGCAGCAATTAGCATACTTAATTTATGGTCACACAAAAAATTAAATGGAGAACAACTGATAATGTATCATATCCCCACGGATAGCCTTTCAAGATATGACAGGAGTTTAACAAATGACTTTGTCAAGTCAAATGTCCATCTATCTTTGCATTCTTAGCTAGCATATAGTAGTGATGTGCTGTTTAGTCTATTTTTGTAACATCAGAAAATAATTATTTCATCTATTGATTTTACAACTGTATCAAAAACATATAAGGATAAATAAATCAGGGTTGATCAGCCTGCCTTCTGATGCAATGTAAAAAATGTGGATTTTATCATTAGTGAAGTTGAACAGAGGAATACAACATTAGCCACTAAAGTTTTTTGTATTGTCATGCAACAGTATACAGAATGTTATCTGTTTATAAACAGGACAAAGGAATTAGAGATAGATTTAACTATCCCGATTTATTTGGTTTCATAATTAGGATAGAGATATGCTTTAATATTATCTATTATTAGATATGTATTAAAATACCTATTTTTGGATCTGTTCTGATCAAGGATGGCCCATGGCTTTGTTCTAAGATGCTGACGTAAGCTGTTCTAAAAACACTGATCTAAGATGTTGCTGTGTTCAGGATTTTGTTCTTTGTTGGTGCAGAAATAATTCCCACCAAGTCTAGTAGAAACCACAGAGAGATTCAGTAGAGCCTACTTTATTTATGCTACTCTATAACTTGCCAGTAGTAAAGATGCTTAATTCATTTTCTGCCAGATGTTTTTATTTTGTGCATTTATTCCACAAATACAATATCATATTCCTACTGAAGAGAGGACATCCTTCTGAAGATTGAAAACAGAGAGATGAAATGTGCATCTACTTATTGGGACAGAAGACTGTGGACGTGAGCACAGACAGGAAGCACATTGCAAAACCTGAAATAATATGATCATCTGTAACTTCAGACAGTAATGCTGATATAAACCAAGGAGCTGAACAAAAGTAGAAGTACAACATAAGTTCCTTATTCAGAAAGATATTCACATTTCTATGAAGCAAATAGGAGACACAAAAGCAGATGTTATTGTGAAACCAATATCTTCGTCATTCATAGCTGCTTTGTTAAACCAAGGCATGTGTTGAAACCATGGTCCTCCTAAAGTAGTATTTTTTCAAAAATGCTGTACATTGTTTAGGTATTTCAATTTCACAGGTAAGGAAGATAAACTGATGATGACATTGATATTTTATTGCTGAGCTGTATCATTCAGCTTTGCAACTTCTGTAACATTCTGACAGACAAAATTACTAGACTGTCTCCTTTAGACTTCAAGACAAAAAAATTCGTCATCATATTTGATTTTTGTTTTAGCTGCTGAATTAATATAATGGTACACAATGGGAAATATAGTGATAACTCATGTGAACTGTGTCACATTTAGAACAACTACTACAGTTAATAAACCCATAAGAAAAATGGGAATTCACCCCACAAGCATTATCAGGCAAGACTAAATACACAAATTACTGTTTAGGCTCTGAAAGATAGTGTCAGTAGTCTCTATAAAAATTCAAAAGTGCCAAGCAGTATTTTTGCAGTAGTCTGTTCTTTAAAAGCCAAAAGTGTTGATAAAAAGGACAATTAAAAATTATTCTGAAATGACCACCATGAAAATACATTCCATCATTTCTTTCTTCCTTGTCCTCCCATTGTTAATCCATTGTGAAATCTCCGAGAATACTTTGTACTTAGTGTTGGAAATCTCAACGTCACCATTTGATGCAGCTTGTCCCAAGGAAGTAGTTATTTTTTTCTAAAATTTTCCAAGAAAATGCAAGAATCTCTGAAAGTAAAATATATTCACACCATGTGGAATCACTGATAAACAACTAATAAAGATTGTTTATGAGTTCCTTGAACTGTCTTATGAAGAAGTGAGGACAGATAACAGGTTGCAGATGTCAATACAGCTGGATCTGATAGTTGTATATGTCCCCATGAAAGCCAGGAATGTAACTTCTACATTACAGTTGATGATTAAGGCAGACTTTGAATATCTCATTGAAGAAATGGTCTCAAGAAAGTCTCTTAAAGTGATGTAAAATAATTTCATTACTAATAGCCTGCAAATTGTCTGAATAGCAGTGTGAGAATCTGTAGAGCTTAGAAATGCATTAGGAGCACCCAGGCAGCAGGGTTACACAGTGCCTGAAATGAACCAGTAGTTTCCCACTCTTGTTGGGGAAAAGACTGCAAAACTCAGTTTTGTCTATTTGTATTAGGAGTTATTTATTAAGGAAGAGTCTACAATTACGAAGGCCTCCATGTTCATAGAGAAAGAAATTGAGTGAGGTGCTTCCAGTTTGGATTTTCTGCTACAATTGGAATTACCCACTGCCTTAAGAATATTGCATTTCCAGAATTCCAGCTGTTGTACAATACTTTGACGATGTCCTAGCTATGATTTTTTTTTTTTTTAATTTTAAAACTTACTAATTTCCACTACAGCTTTCTGTCACTAAAAATACTCTTGCTTCCTTTTGACAAGGTTCAGAGGAATGGACTCACTAACATGTAGGAACCTTCAAGAATGTCAAAGTATTACTGATGCAAGTTCCCATGATTATCAGTTATAATCTAGGTGTTAGAGGCTGGAAGGTCAAGTAACTGTCTCAAAGCGCGCTTGTATGCGCTTGTCTGCAGCTTGCGAGAGACCTTGTGCAAACAACAGACCACTTATTTTGCTTATCAGAAAAGAAACTTATGCAGACTTGCTATATCAGCAGACCATTCTTGTCACTCATCAGGTACCTCCAAAACCGACCCCTGTCCAGGCTGGGCTGGCAGCCTCCAAGAACCATGTCCAGTTTACTATTGTTACACAAGGGACGTATGATCAATGAGACCTGAGGCGTGTGAACAGCTCATGAGACGAATGTGCATGTGCCTGAATGAGGGTAAAAGGACCATAGAAACAAGCCACGTTGTCACCCACTGACAAAGAATGGATGGCTGAGGACAAATGGGATGCCACTGGATCCATGTTGGTGACTATCTTTTGCTTATCTTTTCAAATGGTTGCTTAGTTTCCTTCTAATATTTCCTGCCTTTCTTATTGCTCCATTCCTTTTACTTTTTAAATAAAAATGGCCTTATTGATGGCATTTGACCTCGTTTGTTTCTCAGTCTCACTCTTGGGGTCACTACAAACCTCACCCAAGCCCAAAGTCAGACCAGGACTTTACACTATGGAAGCCACCACTGATGACCGTGTTGTACTAATATAAACACTGATGCCATTCTTACCCATGCATGGTAAGTCTTAATAAGAGAATGAATCATCTATCATTTTCTAGTCTTAGATTTTAATAATATTTGAATGAAGATATGCAAAAAAATACCAGTGCTTTCTATTGTTACTGGATTCAGCATACTCTATATTTGTATTTTTATCTACTTTTAGGTTTTTAAAAATGCCTGAAAACAATCCAATCATTTATTCATATCCCAATACATACAGAGGTGGAAGGCTATGCTAAGTGTGTATTTAGAAATCAGTGAAATCTATTCTCAGTGACAGCACACTGATTCAAAACTGATTTTCCATGTCACACACCATTCAGTTCTACTGCTGGCTGAATTCATTGTGTTAACATCCTTCTTTTACTCACTGCTTCAGGCTGATCTTACAAAATTAATTGCTGCCAGAGTTTAAAATTGGCATATGTTTTCAATATCCAGTCACGGCCAGTGATTTGTCTTCTCATAACTGGTGTCTGTTATGGGGAAAGCATGTTGTGACTACTGAAGGAAGTCACACCTTCACTAAGTGCAGGACATCCAGTGTGAAAGTATAGGTTAACAGTTTTGGTAGGAATAGTGACTAAATAATAAACATTTTCATGCTCTTCATCTCTCAGCATGTCACTCCCTATGTAATTACTGAATTTATATTCAGTACTTCATAAGGCATCTCAGAACATACCCTTATCACCTCTACTATGGTATACTGTAATATATGAAACAGTCTTTACATTTTACTTTTTATTAACTTCCTTGTGTTCCTCTGATCACAAGAACTTGCCAGAAGCTATGAAACAGGACCAAAGTGAGATCCTTCACCAATTGTCCTCCAGTATTTCTAGGCCTTTCTTAGAAGGTGGAGGCTGCCAAGATTAGCAACTTCACTTTGTCTGAAAAGTTCATTTCTAAGCATACAGTCCCTCACTATTGCACTCTCTAAGTAGGAAGAGTTCTTAAATGTGCAGGATGGGGTGATATTTAATCAACCTAGATATACCACATGGCTTTGTATTATGTTCATGTATTGTCTATTCTTAGTCCAGAAATAATTTACATCATGCAGTGTGTCTGTCTCCATTCATGCACCGACAGTCAGGCAAATGCAGGAGACCCAGCTTTATAGGTTTTCTTATTCATGCTGTCTGCAAAACAGAGGTTATATTCACTTACTGACTGCAATAGTTCTGCATATCCTACTTCAGAAATGCAAACTGAGTGTAGTCACCCCAGGCTCCATTTAATCAATGGAAGGATGGGCAAGGGAGATGGTACAAGTGTGTGGCAATTACTGCTTCAACGTCACAGCTGTGTGGTCACCTGCTGATTTAATGGCAGTTTTCTGTAACCAACAGCTTGTCCCAGTGAAGAGGTTGTATAAATATTGATGTGATTTCTAAGCTGTAACCCATATACATGTTTTAAAATTAAATGTGCATACTACATGTGTGCTGATACTGAAATACTTTTATTATAAGGTTAGCTGTGAAAAGTCTATTACTGTAATTCTCTGTAGCTCAGTTAATTTCAATCATTCTACCTCAAACCACAGTAATGTAAAAGAGAGGTGAAACTCAGGTCAGAGAATTCTGAGTGAAGGGTAAAACATTATGTACCATTCACTTTACAATTAACACATCTTACCTTGAGTTGGAAGAGATAAGTTAGCTGTGACTCTTTGGACAGAAATCACCGGCCTATTTAATAGTGTGAGATGAACTGGAACCACTTGTTGTTCTTGTTTTGTTTTTTAACCTTGTTCTATTGGATTTCTGCCTATAGAACCATGCACTTTAGTTTAATACAGTGTTCTGGTGGTTTCATGCACTGATTTCTGGTTTTAAGCTCCATCCTGAAAAAATTTAGATTGGAGATTTCCAGGGGGGATGGCAAGGGAAAATAAGAGATTAATCCATTCAGGCTATATAGGAACTGTGCTGTTCTTTTTTGTCTGTCTTTGCTTAACATATCCTTTGTATGCCTTTGCATGTGAGCTTACAGACATTCTTTTTAACGTGGATCCTAATGTGATATATGAATTATTTAGAAGTAAATAATTCTATTATGAAGAAGAGTGAAGTGACTCTGTGACCTACTCTGATAGGAACAATGGTTTATGCTTTTGGGAATTACACTGCCAATCATTTGTGCTGAAGATTATAAAAATTAATACAAACCCTAGATGCATGTGTAGAATGGCTAAAGGACAGAAGGACCTGGATCAGAAGTGAGCAAAAGAATTTGTAATGGTTTAGTCATTTAAGCTAGCTACTAGACACTGTTTACTCTTCATTACACACTCACAAGGTCTATTTTAGTAGCTTCTATTTGTTTTATAGCTCTCTCCAGAGCTTTCACCAAGATTATCCTAAATCACCCACTACACTAACATAAAGATAAATATAGCTTAAGCCCCAGCAGTTTATATACACTGGACAGACAGGGTAGATGCAGTAGCAGAAAGAAGCAATAAAAATCATGTTGCAGTCTACATCAGTTAATACATAGAAGGATTAGGTATCTTCTTGTGGGTCACCCAGAAAGAAGTGGAAATGAAACTTAAGTGACAGAATTTCATTCTAAGTTTGGATACTATATCTATGGGTCTTGTGCTGCATGTGGCCTGTGACCGAGTGTTGCTTCCATCTTCTATTGCTTTTATGGCCAGCAATTGGATGAGTTTTCTCTCATAGGGGATGTTGGGTAAACCAGATTTCCAGCTTCGGAAGGCAGTGAACCAGCAGGTACTACAATATTTACCATGAGGTGACACTGAACACAGAAGTATTCTTTCCCATGTACTAGATAGTGACATTTTTAACAATTTTCTCTCACCACTTTAGTTTAAGATGATGACACAATCTAATTTATTTCATATTTCATATGATGAACAAGACATACTCCTCCATTAGTCTATTACAAATATTCTAGCCTTAAAGCGCCTATCAAATGCAAACTAATTTGGAAGAATGAATAAAGGGTATGCACCTTTCACTTCTAAGTCAGTGATCTGAGATCAAATCAACCCAATGGAAACTGATAGACAGCATTTTCTGACAGAGACAATTACTGTGGTAACTCAGTCCCAGAAACGGCTCATCTTCATTTCTTTGACATCCCCTGGCATTGCTGATGAGGGAACAAAGAGACTAAAATTACTGAAATATAGAGAATGGGTTAATAAGCAGTTAGTTTCAATATTTAATGCTGGTACTTAACAAAATAGGAAAATGTGACTCAGCAATATTGCTACAACTGCAACTTTTAATTAACTTCATATTTTTCATGCATACAAAAATTTGGGAAGCATGAGAGGATAACTGAAAACATTTTCTAACCACAAAATTTACTCATGTAACCTAAAGCCCTGCAGTTTCCCAAAAGGTGCAATTTAATGTGTACTGACAAGAACCTTCTTTTGTGTGTGTTCATCCCTTTCAAGAATGGTCTGCCTCATTATATGATTTGTTTTTTCCATACCCATGCTATGTTTCATAATAAAAGGTATTTTGTGGCTTAAGGAGATGGAGGAATATTAAAGGAAACATTCTCCCTCTCTTTTTTTTTTTCCCCCCGGATAGCTTCCTTGAGTTTTTGTCTAGTCCCAAAGACAAGCCTCCAGTCTGAGAAATAACAGTAGAAATATCATCAAGGGATGTCTGTACCACATTTCTGAGCGATACAAAAATATCTCCGATAACAAAACCACCAAACTAAAGACTTTGATAAGCTTTCCTCAAAGCACATTCCCTGCAATAGAACAAATCTTTCATGTCCTTGCCTTTATCCTGGTCTTTTCACTCCTTAATGTCTTCTTTTATAATATCTTTTTTATGTCCTAAATCAAGCATTTCTCAAAATTAGGTACTAATCCTCTAACCAGCTTTCCAAAGAGAAACTTTTTACAACTGCAGAGTGGACCACTGAAGTCATTGGACATTACCCCAGTGTGTAGCCAACAAGAGATTGGATGCTTTAGACTTATGTCTTCAGTAACAGCATCCTCTGTTTCTAAAAATTATCTGGGAGCTAAATACTGTTTTCTAAACTAAATAATCTATTCAAATGTTATTTTGGTTTCAAATGTTCTCTTATGAACTGTAAAATACTTCCATATCTAATCTCTTCCTCCATGTGAAAACTAATACTCTTGAGCTGTGTAAGAAGGATGGCTCTCCACCAGCGTCATCATATGCAAAGTTGTATTCTAAGTCTGTAAAGACGTAAGTTAAAGGTGTTAAATAATATTTATTAGCATGTAAGTCTTATTGACATTTAAGGATTCAGAACACTTAATTCAGGAACTTTTGTAAATTATTAGTTTAACCAGTTACTGTCATCTGAGCTACAGAAACTGATTAAGCAAGAGATCTTAGTCTGCCGCAAACACAAGGTAAAACAAACTAATTTATGTCTCAGTCACAGAGGTTTAAACTAGTTTATATCTCAGTGACAGAGATTTAAACTAGCACATTTTACCTCAATTATATATGGGCTGAGAGTATAAATGTTTGCCTATTATTTTGGCTCTGATGACACACAGTAACTTGATGAGCTGCAAAAACATCTGTCTGAGCCCTAAGTCAAACTAATATCTGTGGAGTGGAAACGGAGGGAGCAGCTCCATTTCCAGTTAGGTTCATGGGCTTTAGAAATGCATTAAATAAAAAGGAGAAGTTGAAAACAATTGTATCAAGTAAAATAATTTCAGATATCAAGATACCTTATTTACAATATCATACAACAATGGTGGGAATGAAGGAATGAATTTCTATAACTGATATTTCTTTTAAAAACAATGACAGAACCATAAAAAACCAAAATAAACAAATTTTTCTCTAAATTTAATATCCCTTCTTTTCTAGCTATTCACATACATGCCTAAGGCTATGAATTAGCTTGAACAATCCCACATGCACACTACGTCCACTCATCCAGCACTAATAACTCTTTATTTACCAAATATATAAAATATTGTTAGACAAATGTTTCCCATATGTGCATTTTCCTCAAATATAAGTATGCATGCATGTATGCATATATATGTACATACATTCTTACATACATACATAAATATATAAAACTATATATTTATATATATGCATAAATTATTTCTCTTTGGAAAATAAATGCTGTTTTTTCTTGTTACTGTAACACAAACAGATTAATGCTTCATAAAATAAGGCCTATCTGCCGAATGCAGTAGTGCAGTTTGCTATCAAGTCAAACTTACTATGTGGTCTGTACTAGGCTGAAGGAGGGACAAAGAAGTTTGGGAACAACTCTGCAATGGAAAATAAGATGTGAAATAGAAATCTAAAATGTATATGAGCTAAATCTTAACAGATCTCCTTAGACTGCTCTTGCAACTAGTACCAAGAAATAAGATGATTCTTGGCACTTGGTGATTCTTCTTATCTATTTTGGATGTCTGTCTCAAAATAACATGAATTAGCCTCTTGAAGAGACTATTTCTCTTTCTAGGATTCTCGGTTGACTAGTTCAGTAGTAGATGTCTAACCTGAGACTGGTATATATGTATACCAATTTATATTATGTTGTAACATCACTAAGTGTTCCTCTTTCTTGGAAAAGTCCTCAAGTGGGATCCAGCGATTCAGCTCCAGATTAGCTCACCTGCGCATATGCATATGTAGATAACATCAGGCCAACACAGTCAAAGGGAAATTCAGTTTACCCTGACATTCTGGCCAGGCAGTATTATAGCTCCATGCAGCTGCTTGAACATAGACAGTTTATGCCTTTTGAGAAGACCAATAATACTCCCATGAACCAAATCCAAAGGGAACATGTCTCCTATGCAACTTGTATCATATTTGGCAGTCTCATTCAGGAATTTAGGACACCATGAGGCATCATAGAAAACTAAGTTTCTAGGAAATACTAGAAACCTAAGCTTAAGCAAATTAGTTTAAATCCCTTGTGGCTTATCAGCTGAATCATCACTGATGCTTCATTGATGGCATTGTTTAGAGATCATCACTGAATGTATGTAAGACTTAAATACAGATATCTACACCTAGACACCTAAATTTATGTGTCTGGGGGCTGGGTCAGAAAAATGCCTTAAACAGGTGTTGAATATCACCTTAAATGAGATAGAGTATCCGCAAAAACCATATGGGTTGACAGATAAATCTTATGATCTATAAAGTCCTGAGTACTTTTAACTGAACTGGATTACACCTTCAGTCTCAAACCGAAATGCAACTCTCACGTAATTTTCATCACACGGAACAATAATGGATATCTTTAATAAATAGCTACAGATTTGTCTGCTCTTCCACAATAAAGAGTCAGACTGAAAACAGAATTAAGATTAAATGCCTTCCATCAAGCTGAAACAGGTTATTCTCTTTGATTTGGAAATCTGACTGATATTCCATTCCGTTAATTTATAGAGTTATCCTCGTAACTAATATTTGTGTGATACATTTTTAAAGTTAATGATTTTCCTGGGAAAATACTTTAAATCCTACACTGCAGATTAAACTCTTGATCCTTCTTGCATATGATACAGTAACATTTTCCAGGAAGTTCAGAGACAAAAGTGACTTTAAAGTAACAGGTGTAGAACTCTAAAAGTAGGCAGTTCTCCAGCAGCAGTATGTATAATTGGTCAAATTGCCCAAAGATATTTTGTTAGTGTAATCTGTTTATATATTCCCTCTTTCTAATATTTACACTAAGAGCTTCAGAGATGTGTATAATTATTCTCTGTGGAAATAATCAAGATAATTAGTATACTTATTTGAAAATATGCAAAAACATATTGAAAAATGCTTCACTAATCATTCATTCCTGATTTTATATATAAATAATATATAATAGGCACAGTTCTGCCTACTTTGAAATCTATGGGCACGTTTCCATTAAATTCAATAGAAACAGCATCAAGTCCAATATGAATAATTGAGTAGTATGTTGAAAGATAAACCATAAGTATACTTTAGGACTGAGATAATACTCTATGGTATTTCTAAAAGGGAAAAGGTGAAAAACAAAGGACTATTTAATCTGCTTCCTCACTCTCATGTTCCCTTTTTCCATATTAACAGTATTGGTCTTGATTTGCTTTTTACATTAAGAATTAAAGCTATTTTCAACTTCTGAAAACTTGAAGGTAAATGAACCACAGATTTTTTAGAATTAAGTTTTATTGAATTACTTTGACTACATTCCTGTTTCAAATGGAGGAAATGTGGAATTCATTTTACTTTCTGAGCATGCTAGGCTCAACACCTAGTCATTTTGTGGGCACAAAGAGACTTAAGGAAGGACATCTATTGAGTCCCTCTGATTTCAAAAGTTACGTACAGTAATTTATGTTTTAATACTCAATGTTTCAATACAAAATGTGGCACCCTGATAGATGTCTATTTCAGTATGTTTTCTCTCTCTGTTTGACTCTGCTCCGTATTTTCTTTGCAGAGCGTGTAGATATTTTCCGAATTCAAGAGGTGGCTTCTATAGTTCCTTATTCATCTCTCAGGCTTGTTTCCTGCTAATTCTTTAGTATGTTTGCTTTTTCTCATTGTCATAGCCTTGTTTCTGGGTTTAGTTATGCTAATTGCAACTGGAATGGCTTTTCACCTAGTACAAACAAAGACTGATCATAGATTTCTCATATATCCTAATAACTTGGGTGATCTTATATTTTAAAAGTAATTTTTCTAAAATTTATTAGCAGTACTGAGTAATGGAGACATTGTTGAAGAAGTCTGGATTCTAACTGATACAAAACAATCATGCATTTACCTTCATGCCAACATCTTATTTTTTAAAGAAACACTCAGGCTCTGAACACACAGCTTACCTTTACAGGTCCAAAACCTCTGTTACTATGTGTGTGTGCATTTAAGATTGTAAAAGAACAGAACTTTGCCTTTATTTCAAGATTTTTTGTCTTTGGAATAAGCATACAAGTACTGAAGTCTATTAAAACTTACAGAGAATATCAAGTAGGATGGGAAAGTATTCACTTAAGCTGTGTAGTTATTTAGGAGAAGTCAGTTCACTGTTCACATAAGTAAATCTACTTACATACTCTTTGAAGTACTGATGCCTTAGTGATTAAAAAAATCGTTTCCCTGTACTTGCTATTCCATCGTAAGTAAAGATTATGCAGCTTAGGAATTAGTCCTTTCCTTCCTAGTGATATTAACTATTTACACTGTAAAATCTCTTGCACACTCAAGTGTTTGAAATACAGAGATCTATGAGGTAGTTCCCAAAAAAATATTTTTTTTTTTAATCCAAGAAAAAAGCAGTCTTTAGAGCAAGTGGGCTGTTTTCCTGTGGGAAATCCAGAAGATCTGCTGTTCTCATACCATAGATTTCTAGTGTGCAAACCATGTCTGCTGGAGTGTTGAGATACGCCAAGAAAAATGTCCTCAGTCCCAGCAGGAACAGAACTTAAAAAGCCTGCCAGGTCTTTCTGATCTTTCTTATTCTCCTGCTCTCAGACACATATGCACAAAAGCATATATGAACATATACCACTTATAACTCTACCACTTGGAGAAGGAAGTTGTCATCGACAGATTCCAAGAACTTCCTGCATTGCTTGTACCCCATTGTGTTTTCTCTCCAAGAGTTATCAGGGTGATTGTAGTCCCCCATGAGGACCAGGGACTGTGAAGAAGATACCGCTGCTATCTGTCTATAGCAGGCCTCATCTGCCCCATCATCCTGGTCAGATGGCCTGCAGCATACCTCCACTGTAATCTCACCTGCTCATGATCTTCCTTTAATCCTGACCCATAAGGTCTCAGGTGGCTCTTCATCGATCCCCAAGTGGAGCTCCATGCACTCCAGCTGTTCTGTGTCCGGCTGACGTAGAAGGCAATACCCCCTCCTCATCTGTCCTGTCTGTCATTTCTGAAGACCCTGTATCTTTCCATTCCAACACTCCAGTGATAGGAGCCATCCCACCACGTCTCTGTGATGATAGTGTTTGTTCCCCATGCTAGGTGTGTTTACATAGCAGCACTTAATCTGGGTGCCAACTGAAGCTGGCTTACTGGATGGAGTGGCTGTGTTTCTTTTGTGCTGCTCTCCAAGTGGCCTTCCTTTGATGTGTTTTTCCTGTGCTTCCCTGTTGGCTCCTATTGCCTCAGGAGCTCCTGGCTCATTTCCATAAGACTTCAAGTGTTCTGCAGTGTACTCAGCACCACTCAGAGCAACAAGTTGAGGGCCCTCGTTAACACCCCATACCTCAGACCTTGGTGTATCATCCCTTGGCTTGTCATGGGCAAGCCTGATAATACCCCCTTCCCCATCAAGTCTAGTTTAAAGCTCTCAATGAGCCTCACTAGCTCATGAGCAAAGATCCATTTCCCCCTTTGAGAATGGTGAACCCCATTCAACACCAGCAAGCCTGGTGCCATGTAGGCCATCCCATTGTCAAAAAACCCAGAACTGTGGCAGTTGCACCAGCCACAGAGCCATGTACGAACACAGTGTGTCTGTTGCTTCCAATGTCACTGAGGGTCTTGCTTATACTTATCACTATAACAATCAAAGTCAGCTAACTTTGTCACGAACCAAGCTGGAGAGTCAGAGCAGAAGAGTGTAAAGGGATTGCACCTACAGGGAGGATTGCACAGGACAGGTCACCCAAAGCGGATGAATAGGCTATTCCATCCCATCTGCCTCATGTTCAGTATAAAAGTTGAAGGATCAGAGGAGTCACTCTTTTTCTTCAAGGACTCTGTCTGTTTGTCTGCCTTTGATCCTGATCTGTTCATTCCTGAATCCAGATCTGGAATCCAGTTCCCATCCGTCTCTGAGTCCAGTCTGGAACTCTCACAGTGTGTGCTGGTGACGTGATCTTTATCTTGGGAGATTGATATTGTATTTATTTCAATATTTTATTAGTATTATTATCCTTTTTTTATTATTAATATTTGATTAAAGTAGTTTTAGTTTTCTTTTCAATCTGTAACTCTCTCTCCCTTATTTCCTCTTCCTTCTTTTCTGGGAAGGGAGAAAGAGATTAAAAAAGAACATCTGTCTTTCATTTAGTGTCCAGCCCAGCCCAAAACACAACCAATTTATTGGCCCCCAATGTGGGGCCTGAACTGGGGTTCTGACAGATTGCTTGAGTAGTTTGAATTCCATCTTGTTCAGTTGAGAGTCTTGAAGAGTTGGAAATTAAAACAGACAGCTCACATCATGTCATTCTTGAACAAAATGTTATATCGTGTCTTTATAAGGAGAAAAAAACCCAAACAAACTAGAACATGGACATAAATTCTGAAAATTACACCTTTTGCATCCTGTATTTGCCAACTTTAAATATTATTCATAGAATAGTCTTCCACATTTTCAGGGTGAATTTCATGGTCAAAGCAACAATGGAAAAAAAACCCAAACCAGTAGAAGATAACACAGTGATTTTATCTTCCTTTAGATGTGCTGCTGTTCCAGTCCTTTAAATCAAATTGTGCAGTGACTGTTTGTGGTACTCTCAGTGTAAAAAATCCTATCAGTTTTCTTTTTATATCAACTAAGTGTTTGTATCAACTGACAAATTTTGTTATATGTTCTTGACACACTATTTAAACTAATATAATGTCCTTGTATTTTACAGAAATAATTATTACAGATATTTGCCATACTTTATCTTATTAATAATTAAATTGTTAAATCTAAATTTACCAATTTATCTTTTTTTTTCTTTTTACTTCTTGTAAACAGAGCAAGCATTTGGTTCTTGAATTACTAAATCTGGTGAGGCTCCCTTTCTACAAAGTAATCAGCACACAAATGGAATCGTCACCATTCCTTTTGCAAAGTTACAGGTATGCTGTATATCCTTAGGACATCATAGAAAACATTAAAAAAAATAATTAAAATCTATTGTGTATATCCGTCTCTACTATCTTGATTTCAGCTTTCACTGGACCACAATCAGGAAGCAGTACTTTGCATCCTCTTTTTGCTTGTTGTCTGCAATAGCACTGTAAATGTAAAATGACAAGGAAACAAAAAAAAAAGAATTGCCATAATTACACTATTCATAACTTCATCAGCATCTATAAACTTCAACATATTTGGTGTCTAAACCCATTTCAAGTTAGCTAGTTTCTTCATTTATTTTGGATTGGATTTTTTTTCCCCTTAAAAAAATGCATTTCTCGTTCTTGATTTTCTTCTCTTTTGACCTTTCTCTCTTTTCTACCTGGTTTTACTTATTTATTTTGTCCTTAACTTTTATTTTTCTGCCTTCTCTGCTTCTGTATATATTTTTGTACTGTTTCTGTCATCTCTTGCCTCTGTTATTGCAACCTTGTCCTTTCCACCTTGCTTAACGTATCCGTTCTGTAAAAAAGGATTTTTCATATTTCTCTAGTGTCTTCCTTTTATTTACTGTATAAAAGCAAAGGTTTTGTTCAGTGTGTCTAGGATATGCAGAAACTACTGATACATTCTGTTCTTTTCCTTTTGTCTTGGTATAACTGGTTTCCTCTTTGGTTTCCTTCACCCAGTATTATCTCGATGTATTTTTCTATTTAGCACCTCTGACTAGTCAACTAGACCACATGACTAGGTTCTGCTGACCTCTTGGAGCTCTTTGAGATTCAGGAAGAAGGTTCCAAAGCTTGTTCCACAGTTGTCTGGCAGCCCAAATTGCTAGTCGTGTTTAAATCACAGATTGCTCTAGCAGCATTGAATTCAATTAAAATGAGTACATGTGCAACGATCCAGTAGTCTGTGCAGAAATGGAATTCTTGTGGTGGGATTCAGTTGCCTAAACATGGGACTTGAGAGCTAGTTGAGATTTCCTACAGTACTCTGTCTTGACAGAGGGTATTCCACAAAGGAACAGGTCTCCTATAAACTCTCACAGACCCAAATGATTTTCTCAGACCACTGCAGGACATCTTAAGCAACAGCAGAAATTCATTTTGAGGGAAAATATAGATCCTTCTGTCTAAGTGGATCATGTTATGATTTTCAACAACGCTGCTCAGGCACCTTCTGAATAAGTGTCTATGTATAAGCAGCATCCAGACTCCCTCAGTAGTAAAGGGAAATTTAGTCAATACTTTTGGTGGAGACAAGCAAGTTTTTCAAGTTGTACAAATATAGCTGAACATTTCTCTTGACCCCACAGATGATATTGCTTGGGAGCTCCAGCTCTGCAGTGTCACAGAGTTTCAGCTGTACCAGCCTGTGTGGTTGGAGATATGCTAAATTCCAGAGCTTTGGTGTTGTTGGTCATGAGTTGCAACCTACAATCTAAACTCTCTATGACTCTGAATACAAGTTCCTTTCCTGCTAATAAATGCCATTGCTTTTCTGCAAACTGAAGTACTGTGTATCACTGATGCCGAAGGCTTTATATATAAAGATACCTGCCAAAAATAACAAGCGCTTATCTAATGAGATAGGTCTCAGTTGCCAAGGGTTTGAGAGTAAAAATGCATTTAGATATCTACATCGCACCTAGTTCTGTTGTGCACACCAATTATACCATCTGTTTGATCTAGACAAAGTATTTCTGACAAAGCTTTAGTTTGAATAGTTTCCTTAAGATAGTAACTGTGTAACAGTAGTTTTGATCAGGTGACTGCCTATCTTTCCATCCATTTGAGCCTTCTCTGTTTGTTGACCTTCTAAGTCTACTTAATCTCTTTCACTGTCTTCTCTACCTGTGGAGAAATACTTGTATGACTTTGTATACAATTGATTTATTGTATGAGTGCATGTATGTATGTGTGTGCTCTGTGCCACCTGCAACCTTTGAAGTAGCTCAAAAGGAATGATGAAAAAAAAAGTTGTTCTTATTTTTAAATTTATTATGTTCACACTCTTTACTTATTTTCTTCATGTTAAATACTCCAGTTCCAACTTCTTCATAAAAAAACCACCTGAAATTGATTTACACTACAGTTATTGTGATACTGTGCAATTGCTTTGAGAGGATGTAGTCATGAATATTTGAACCACTGTTCAACCTGCAAGTTAAAATCATGTGGAGTCAAAATTGACTGTTCACTAACTTAATCAGCTGTGCAATTTTATTCTAAACCAAAAATTTCAAAATATGCAGTTTTTCTTTCTAGTCTTAGCTGTAGACATCAGAGATGTGAATTCACAGTAGTGAAGTACTTATCTACAGAAATGAAGGCCAATGTAAACTGCTTCTTGTATTCTCCACAACCTTAGCAGTATGATTACTGAAGCAGCAAAAGAAAGAGAAGAGAAAAAAAAAAGAAAAAAATCCACCCCCAAAAATTTCCTCCTTCCTGTCACTGAAACCAGTTTGCATTTCAAGAGAGACTTCTTTCTTACTTGTGTTTGAAAGGATTCTGACAATGTACTATCAAGATGTGATTTAAACTTCTGATAGCGGGACAGATTAAGATGATTTTTGTTGTATGATTTTTATTATCAGGAATTCTAAGTATATAATAGGATTTTCCACAGTTGATTATTTTATGACAAAGTTCTCTACTGTTTTTCTTTTTCTTTTTATTTTTTAGCTTTGCACATGACAAAAGGCTTGAGGGAGAAATAAGACAAAGAATATTGGTTTTCAAACTAATAGAGAAAATAAATATAATGTATCTTTATATAGTAATGTGGACATTTTCCATATTAAAAAAGAAAAAGAAAAAGAAGAAAACAAGGGTAGTTATGTAACATACACAAAGATCTAAGTAGTATTGTTATGCAAATAAAATGGGAAATAAGTTAAACAAAGGTTGCAAAGAAAGAAAACTTCAACAGGAAGACCCATGGATATATTTTTCTTCTTTACATCCTTAAAGCCAGCTTAGTTATGCCAAATTTGAGAAGCAGCAGAACAGCAAGAGTAACTCTGTAACAGTAATTTTGATCAGATGACTGCCCATTTTTACATTCACTTCAGCCTTTTCTGTTTGTTGATCTTCTAAGTCTACTTAATCTCTTTCACTGTCTTCTTTACCTGTGGAGTAGAATAACTTTTTACAGTTAATCAACTGTAAAAAGTGAGACTGCATATCAGGATAGGAGTAATGCAGTGTGGTTTGTTTTTTGTTTGTGTGTTTTGTTTTTTTTTAAATGGGGAAGCGCACAATCTAATAGCAATGTAGGGAATACAATCATGAATACTAAGAGGTTAAATCCTACCCTGGATTACAATGTCTTAAAGGAGCAGAAAGAAATAAATGAATACGATGTAGATAAGAGCTAGATTTCTCATGAGGCAGAGTTGCATGACACATAATAAAAGATAACATATCACCTAAATACTTCCTAGCATATTTCAGGTTATTTAAGAATTTGGTATTTGTAACTGAGAACGGCTGAATGATGAGGGGAGAGAGGGGAAAGAGTAGGAGGGACTTATACTCTCAAACAGGAGTCTGTCTTAAAGAATGTGTTTGCATCTCTTCACGTGATCGAGGGATGGGAGCACCTCTTTTAATGAGGAAAGGCTGAGAGACCTGGCTCTGTTTAGCCTGGAGAAGAGAAGACTTAGAGGGCATCTCATAAATGCTTATAAAGATCTACAGGGTGGGCATCAAGAGGATGGAACCAGACTCTTTTCAGTGGTGCCCAGTGACAAGATAAGGGGCAACAGGAACAAACTGGAACACAGGAAGTTTCATCTGAACATGAGGTAAAACTTCATTACTTTGAGGGTGACAGAGCACTGGAACAGGCTGGTCAGAAAGGTTGTGGAGTCTACCTCTCTGGAGATATTCAAAACCTGCCTGGCTGCATTTCTGCTCTAGATGATCCTGCTTTGGTGGGTTGGACTAGATGATCTCTGAAAGTCCCTTCTAACCCCTACGATTTTGTGATTCTGTGATTCTTTGTGTGACACAGAAAATGTGTAGGACACATCACATTAACAACAGTAAAAACAAGTGGTCTAATTACAAATGTGAGCAATCTATTTAATTCATAGGACCTATTTCTACACCTAATAGAAATATAAAGATCAAATTCGATGAATTCCAAGCCTCTTATTGAAGTGGATAAATATGTAGCTTTTAAAGCACAAATTTTTTTCGTGATCCTCCCAGGAAAACTGAAGATTGACAGCTAGATTTCTCCCTTGATATCCAGTGGCCTGAGAAACATGATCAAAAATTTTCTGATACTAAATGAAGGGAATGGTCTACCTGAGCATGAAAGATTACCCTGCTCAGTGAATTGCTCGTATCAGAGAACAATGGATCAAGGACTCAAGGGATAAATGATCTTGTCTGATGTTGAGTTAACAAAATCATGGAAGGAAAACTTGAAGGAATAACTACAAAACCCAGAGTAATTTATGTTAATCTTTTCCTGTGATGAAAAACAAACAAAAAACCCCAACAAAACAAAACCGACCAAAAAAACCCCCAAACCAAACATGAAGAGAAACAGGACAGACAAGAAAAATTAGACTTCTGGAAGAAGTAGAATAGAGCAGAAAAGGTAATTGAGGAGTTCCAAGCTTCTGTACATTTTAATTTGAAGTTGTGCATAATCAAGAGCCTTTCTGTAGACATTGTGGTTATTGTTTCATGTCAAACATAAGAATGGGAATGAAAAACTCAGTGTATTTGCTTCCAGATATTTGTGAGAGTCTTAGAAGAAACAGTACTTAATATAAAAAGTTATCACTCAGGTATGATTGAAAAACTAAAATATAGAAAAAATATATAAAATATATATTATAATATATAGAAATATATATAAATATAATATATATAGAAAATTCTATAGAAAATATAATTCTTCCACATCACAGATGTGAAATGACTGGTAAAAATACTGGGGTCAAAGATAAACCTTCTTTTCTCTATCCAGCAGAAAACCTTCAGAGACTTGTTTTGATTTTAGGCAATAACTGTTCTGAC
>VZSF01010498.1:235009-325693 GCA_013398295.1 Chionis minor | reverse complement strand
TGGTCTAATTACAAATGTGAGCAATCTATTTAATTCATAGGACCTATTTCTACACCTAATAGAAATATAAAGATCAAATTCGATGAATTCCAAGCCTCTTATTGAAGTGGATAAATATGTAGCTTTTAAAGCACAAATTTTTTTCGTGATCCTCCCAGGAAAACTGAAGATTGACAGCTAGATTTCTCCCTTGATATCCAGTGGCCTGAGAAACATGATCAAAAATTTTCTGATACTAAATGAAGGGAATGGTCTACCTGAGCATGAAAGATTACCCTGCTCAGTGAATTGCTCGTATCAGAGAACAATGGATCAAGGACTCAAGGGATAAATGATCTTGTCTGATGTTGAGTTAACAAAATCATGGAAGGAAAACTTGAAGGAATAACTACAAAACCCAGAGTAATTTATGTTAATCTTTTCCTGTGATGAAAAACAAACAAAAAACCCCAACAAAACAAAACCGACCAAAAAAACCCCCAAACCAAACATGAAGAGAAACAGGACAGACAAGAAAAATTAGACTTCTGGAAGAAGTAGAATAGAGCAGAAAAGGTAATTGAGGAGTTCCAAGCTTCTGTACATTTTAATTTGAAGTTGTGCATAATCAAGAGCCTTTCTGTAGACATTGTGGTTATTGTTTCATGTCAAACATAAGAATGGGAATGAAAAACTCAGTGTATTTGCTTCCAGATATTTGTGAGAGTCTTAGAAGAAACAGTACTTAATATAAAAAGTTATCACTCAGGTATGATTGAAAAACTAAAATATAGAAAANACCAGTAAAACATTCCAATGCAGATGTATTCTCTTTGCCCTTGCAGAACATGCAAAAGGAAATACTAAATGCAGATTTTCTTCACAAGATGTTATTCTTATCATAGTCAGAAAAATTCTTCTTAAATGAGGAAAGAACTAATTTTTACTCTTTAAATTTTTTTTTTCTATTTTGGAACTTAATGCATGGCATAACCAAAGAATATATTATGGATTAATATTATATATATATAGCATATTGGAAATACACACCGAAAAATATTCTTCCTCTGGAATAAGACAGTAATCTACTCAAAACTGATGACAATGGGATGATGAGTGACACAAGAATAAGTTTTTTTTTTAAAAAAAGTAAAAAGAAAAAAGACAAAATAATGAATAGCCAGCAGTCATTTTGGTTAGCTATTTTTAGATTGAAACACAGAAATAAAATTAGTCGAAAAGTCTATGTCTAGACTTTTCTTCTGGAGTGAACAAACATATGCTAGGGATTTTGATTCACTCCTCCAGACTGGTGATCTCTCTCGCTCCTGGCATGACTCGCATGTGGCCAAGTGTCATTCTTGCGGAAAACAGTGCTGGAATACTTATATAGACATTTACTGTTCTGTGAATAACCAAAAACCTGTTAGCTGGAAAATGATTGTCAGTTACATGGGACAGAGTAATCTGGCATGATAATAAGGAATTAATCTAGTCAATATAATTGAGAAGTACAATCAGATTTCATCCCTGTTTCCCCATGTTACTGCTGTCTGATTAGATGTAGTTTCAACATGAGTTTGGCAAACTGGTGAGCTGGGAACATAGTGAGAATATTATACCATTGCAAAACTGAAGGTTTGTTGAATGGAGATATTTACATAATGTATCTCTGAATGATATGGAATCAGATACTTTTCTGGAAAGTCCTTTGAATGGATGGTTGCTTTCTAAGCCTAAAAAAGGGAAGGAATACATGCTCATGTGGATTTTTTCCTTTCCCCCATCCAAATGAATTACAGTGCAATGGATGGAGTTCTGAGAGCTCTGTCAGTTTTACAGTTAACTTAGTGTCATTCTTGCATGAAGCATTGCCAAGGAAACATGACACTTTCTCCATTTCACTTCTATTCCCAAGGAGAAAAATTCTGGTATTTTGGTTCTCAACTGGGTTTAACTAACCACCTCTCTCTTTTTTTTTTTTTTTTTTTTTTTTTTTTTACCCTTTCCCCTTTTTTTTTTTTTTTTTCTACACATTGCACTGTTATTTTATGATGTTATTAGCTATTTTATTCTTTTAATATTACTGCTATATTACCTTGGACTTTAGTAAACAAACTAGGATTGAAAAACGATAAATTTAGTTAATCTTTTGCTACCCAAAAAAATCTTGGCTGATGAAATGAACAAGATGTTGCTCAACATGATGTACACAATATATTCTCTCTTATGAATTTTTCTGGGAAAAAAAGTACTAAAAAGAGTGGTAGTAAAAAGTAAATAGAAAGCAAAGAAAAAAGGACTAACACGGGTGATTATATAGTTCCCCAGGTATTAGAGAATTAAGTTATGAGAATATTTAACTGTACATAAACAGCCACATTAATGCATAAATATATATGCACATACACTTACTTATAGATGAACATGCATGTATGTGCACACATGAGTGTGTGTGTCCATTAGTCAAATTCAATGTAGAGATATTCAAATTCACACACGTAGAGATATATATGCACCAGTAATGTTGTGCAGCCTGCAGAGAAGGTGAATTCACCAACTGCAAAAAAGTTAGGAATGATCTTAATTCAAGCAAGACCACGTGTATGTGTATATATACACGTGTATATATATAGTGGAGTGTATAAATTACATATTAGATCTAGAAAAACTAATTCACTAACTCCTTGTGTTAGTAGTTAGTTCTTCAAATGAGGAAAGAATTTATTTTTACTCTTTAAAGAAATTTTATATTTTGAGACTTAATACATAGCATAACCAATTATGGATTAATATTATATAGATTCAGCATATTAGAAATACAAATTTTTGCTGTATTATGTGTAAGGAAACAGTTGTAACTGAGGTAATATTGGCTGCTTCTTAGGAACATGATCTAATTTCTAAACATTACCCTTCCTTGAAGGAAGAACAAAGCATGCTTGTGTCCAAAGTTTGTTCTACTATAGGATGCCTCAAGCTGAGTTAAATAACTCCTCCAACAGCAGCGTAATCATAGTGGGTTCATCTTGGTTAACAGCCAAATGCCTACCCAACTGCTTGTTTGCTCTTTCCCCTTAGTGGGATGAGAGGAGAAAACAAAATGAATGGAAACAAGAAAAATTGTCACTCATGTTAACTCTTACTACGTCTTGCCAACTACTGTCACAGGTTGACCTTGACCTGCGGTCAGACGCCCACTCAGCCACTCTCTCACTCTCCCTCCTCAAGAATAGCTTATAGGTCAAGATAAAAATGGGGAGATCACTTACCAACTACCATTATGGGCAAAAGATTCCTGACTTGAGGAAAATTAATTTAGCTCATTGTCAGTTAAAAATAAGAATAAGATGGTGAGAATCAAAGGCAAAGTGTAAAACAGCCCCCACCCCACCTTTTTTTTCCCAAGGTCAGCTTCGCTCCTTCATTCTTGACTCCTCTACCTACTCGTCCCCCAAGTGTCACAGGGGAATTGGGGACTGGGGAGTTGAGGTCAGTTCATAATGGCTCCTCTCTACTGCTCCTTCATCCTCACACTTTTGTCCTGCTGCAGTGCGGGTCCCCTCCATGGGCTGCAGCTCCTGTCAGGAAAATGTGCTTCACTATGGGGTCCTCCACAGGCTAAAGTTCTTCCTTTTCCTCCTCTGTCTTCACACCACTGTTTCTTACTCTCTATTTGTCCCTTTCCCCTCTCTCCGTTCAGCTTTTTTTTTTTTTTCTCTTTCTTAAATATGTTTTCCCAGAGGTTCCACTACTTTAGCTAAAGGGCTCAGCTGTTTCCTGTGGTGGGTCCATTACAGCCAGCTGTGTCCAGCATGGAGACAACCTCTTCAGCCCTATTGCTGCCAAAATCCGGTCACCTACACCCAAAACAGCAATGCAGAAAAACAGGCTTTCTACAGGTCTCTGTTGTAAGGACTCTCCAATATGCAGAAATGTAACTGAAGTCAGAGGGCAGGATTTCCTTCAGGGCACAAACCTAGATTTTGTCCCCTACTCCATCTTCTGTTTCCATAAAGCTTGTGAGAAGATGGTCTTTTTTTTTTTTTAAATGTCTGAACTTTTGCCAAGTTTTCTTGAAATTTTCCAACACTGTCAAAGTTATTAGATGCTGTTTTCTTCCTCTGGAATCCAGTATAAAAATACTTTGCGAAAGGATAAAGATATGGTATATAACCTTGCATGTAAAATCTGAAGCTATAACTGTCCGTAGGGAGAACTTGCAGCATACCTATGGATATGTTAGTAAAATAGTGCTGAGATGACTGTAGAAAACAGAAAGCGCCACTGGGTGCTCAATGCTTTTACAAAAGTGAAAAAAACAGAAGTGCCTTTCTCCATGGCTGCTGTTTTCAGAACTTTCACAGCAATTTGTAGTGAAAATCCAAATACTTTCAGGTGAAGAAAATAAATTAATCTGTATCTTCTACATCTGGAGTGAGTTCTTTAGCTGCTAGGCACAGACAGAAAAGAAAACAAGCAAACAAAATACCATTTTTTTTTCACTAGGGAACCAAAGAAGAAATATGCAACCCTCTGCCTGGTATTTGAAAGAAACAGGGTTAAAATACATTTCCAGAGGAAATATTCTT
Source organism: Chionis minor (assembly GCA_013398295.1). Taxonomy (NCBI): domain Eukaryota; kingdom Metazoa; phylum Chordata; class Aves; order Charadriiformes; family Chionidae; genus Chionis; species Chionis minor. The sequence goes on along the minus strand of VZSF01010498.1, from coordinate 321,122 downwards.
GTCTTATGTGCCTTATATTTAAAGAAATACCTACTTGTAGACAAAAAAAAAAAAAAAAAAAAAAAGATATTTTCTACAGGCAATGATTTAAAACACATTCTTGTTCTCAGTCGTTTCATAAGAGTGAATTTAGGCAGTTAAGAGATCAGTATGCTGATCGTTTTAAATCCTATTCTAGCAACTAAATTCTCCCATGAACTGAATAGAAGGCTTCAGATGTCTTTTACTCTTATGACTCAAACTAATTGTGTAGCTATGAACCAAAATTAATTGCAGAAATAGTGAGGTTTCTTGAACTTACGGCCTTTGTGAATTTAACTTTGACTGTTCAAAGCACACAATGAATAATGTTAGCTACTGTAATGAATAAACAATTTTAGGCTGGTTTCTTAAAGAAACAAAACTTTCTCAGTTACATTCTGTTCATCTGTTTGTTTCCTGTCTTCAAAGGCTTTTGAACACATTAGTCAATTTTAACTTAAGTTGATAAAGTAGTATGAATGAGAATGACTATTTTATAAAATCTGTAAAACTGCACTCTGGGTAAAAGAAAGATCAAACTAGCACTTTGCTGGGACAATGGTGTGAAATTAAAAATAATCTATTCTGTTTGCCCTGTTACTATCCAACCAGCAACATGAACTTTCCTCTGGCCAGCCCACACTCATACCAGAATTAGCTGATGCCTTATATTGTTTGCTGTCCATAGCATGGATTAGAATAGCCTCCTGCTGCTGTGTTTTAGGGATTGTTGATGTCCTAACACATATGACAGAAGGAGCAACAGTCATTCGAATTAGAAAATGAGAAGAGTTGTGTGACAGAAATCTGTAATGGAACAGCTTCATTAATTCTTCTTACAAAAAATGTCTTTCGAAACTGAGTTCTACATCTGGACCAAACCCAAGGAAAATTGCTGACTGCATTTTCAGCCATTGATATGAGAGTCAAAGTCTGAAAAAAAAAAAAAATATAAATACAAGTCCAGTATGTCACTCATTATTACCATTTTGTCTGTATTTATTTTCTTACTTCACCTCCTTTGTCTCTTTTCATAACATTTTTTGAGCTTAGGACATCGTTACATGTTTAGGAATTTCTCTTTCTTAAAGCAACCTGTAAGTGAAACTGTCTTGTTATTAAGTAATATTAACATGAACATTATCTATAAAGCATGTCCTTTACCTAGTATAGCAAAGATAGTAGGTGTCGCTTTCTGTCCCTTTTCCTGTGAGAAAAAGAAATAAAAATATTCAGACCTATTCTGAATATTTTAAATTTATATTAGATGTTCAGATACATAGACATTAAAAAACTAGGCTGTGAAAAATATTTGTAGGATGCTAAAAATTCTCTTCAACTAAGATGCAGATGTAAAGTCAAGAGCATATTAAAACCTTGTAAAGGTTTATGAACAGGAAATGTGATTCTTTATAGGACTGCAAAACCTCTTCTCACTTAGTGCTCATCTTATGCCTCTGTTCCCAAGAAAAATCTTCAGGACTACTTAAAAAACAAGCAAACAAATAGATATCTAGGAAGAAAGCAGAAAAAAAAAAACCCAACCCAGTTCATGGACTTTCCTTTGGAATGAAACTAAAACTCAGAGGGAACCTGCAGGGATTGATGCAATTCTAACCATTTAGAAAAAGAAAAAAAAAAATATTGTAGTACTTAGATCATGAGCTCTTTTCATGATTCTGACAAGTTGCTACAGATTTATAAATACTGAACATTTTAGTAAACATATTTTATGTTCAATAGCAGCATATAATGAAAATATTTTCAGGATATGCAGATCCATAAGCCTTTAAAATATGGTTTTTAAGTACCTAACGTTAGAGGAAAATATATACCATGCCAGATTTAGCATCCTGAGAGGTGAGGCTGCTGCCATTCCATGTCCCTGGATCCAAGCAGTAGTAAGGCTGATGATGTATTTCCAGCACTGTGTACACGTACTGTGTACATGTACCTAAACCCTAAACGTACTCCCCTAAACAATCAGTAATAAGTTCTGGACATGGTTCTTCCCCTGCACACCATAATGTGTCCCACACCCCTAGACAGCCCAAACCCTGTAGTCTGAAAGATAATCCAGACAGTTGCTCTGGATGACTCATCTTTGTGGGTTTCACACCCGGACAATGGGGCTGAGGGCTCTCATGGGACAGCTCTGGGAGAGGTCTGGACAAGATGTTTGTTCGTCGTTAATGAATCCTTAATATGGGATCCTTGCCTGACATTGAGCATCCCTGTGCTCCTCTGGGCTTATGGAGATGGGCCATTGAGGGACCAGTGTCTATTCTGTGATAATGGGTTTATAAGGAGTCAGGTGACATCACTAATTGGGCTCCCTCTCCTGCCATTGTCTCTTTTTTTCTCTCATTATCTCACTCCTTTGTGTGTGTGCAGATGAGTTTACGAGGTTTTGTCACATAACCCAACATTGCCCCACATAAAGGTTTAACCAGAGAGGACCTCACCATCCTCCTTGCACAGTACTTCCCAGCAATCTGTTTTGTGTCCTGGGAGGGTTGCTTTCCCAAAGAAGATATGGTGCTTTCCCAAGTATGTCTCTGGGGGCTTGTAGGTCTATGTAGCTGTGGTGTGCTGAGTCTTATAAATATTGTTTATACTTCCTACCCCTGAAAATAAGGGTATCAGAGAGTATAAACAGAGGTTTACACCTTCATATGAGATATCTCATAAGAATAGAATCCTGTATTTGTGTGAAAGGTATATACAATCTCTACAAAGGCTTTATTTTTAATATGGTAAGTGGGAATTTGACATTAGGTAATATTAACATATGACAGCTAGTATCTATATGAAAATGTTCCTATCAGTGCCCTAATGACTGTGAGGATTGTCAGCTCAATCATTAAAGGGTTTCTGTTTCCTTTCCTAAAAAATAATAGTCATCTTTGCTTTAATATCCCATCAGTTAAGCCTCTAGTTTTCCTACAACAAATCATAACAAATTATGTTATTATAGCATCTTCCTGTCCAGGAAAAATGAAGAAACCATTAAATCTTGCTCAAAACTCTGCTGTTCTTTCATTTTACTTTGTCCATCAAATACAACTCCAATTCAAATTCTAGGTTATGAGGCAGGTCAAGACAAAGGATAAACTGTGCTGTTACGATTTTACTTGTGAAGCGGTTTCATCCAAATTTTGCCTTTACAGTGTTATTGAAAATTAAACTACAGGTAAAAAAGTAAAAAAAAAAGTCAACACTTGTGCAAAATATTATTCGGTCTTCATCTATGAATACATGAATAGAATCTTGCTGTTATTTTGGGATTCTTTTTCCCCATTTCTTCATTTTCTCCTGATTAAGACCAATCTTGCTTTCTTGGCTGTCTAAAAGTACTTGGACATTATGACACATTTATCTAAACATTTCTTTTTTATTTTTTTCCTGAGGCAGTTCTGAGCTCCAACACACTAGAGCAGGTTTTTCATTTATTTATTTTTGCCAAAAGAAGCTACTCAAATGCCACTGACTGATGCCAGTATATCCTCAGAAGGCAAAAGGCTTCATTCTGACCAGCCAGAAAAATCTTGAATAGGATTTGGCCATGTTATAAGCTCTCGTGGTATGATGAAAGAGAACTGTTTCTGTATCTCTTAATGTCTCATCATGTGATACTAGCAAGTCTGAAAAAAAGCTAGAGGATTTTTATTTTCCCAGTAGGTTGCTGAAGCAGTCTGGTAGCTCAGATGTAACATTTATTAGCAAGCAACCTGCAGTCTACAACATTAATCATCTGAGACAGGTAAACCACCTCTTTTTTCATTCTTTTTTTTTTTTTTTTGTTTAATGCCATACTACTTCCCTGAAACTGATCAAACCCACAAGATTTGCAACTCTGTATAACTATGTAGCATTTTGGTTTATATTTTCCCCATTTCTTATGAATATTACTCCTGAATTAGTTCTTTCTAAGTCTACCATGAGACCACATTAAGACTGTGTATTTAGAGGAATTTACTTAGCAAGAAATCAAGTACAGGACAGTATTACTATTCAAACATGCCAAACTTTCCTGCCTCAGATTTGTGTTTCAATTGCATACTTAATTTTAATAAACAATACTATTTGCACCTAATTTATTGTCATCTGTATTCGGAATGAAACAAGTTCTGTCTTCTGGAATTGTACAGTAGTGTTTCATAGGACTGTGATCAGAGGTATAACATGAGCAGCCTATCTTGAGTGAACCTAATGTAGATTTAGTCTAGGAATGACTCAGCTATCTCTATAGTAGCCATTTGTCTGAATACTGGTACTGAAACTGAAAGTGTTTAATGTTTTGGGAGCTAAGCAAGATTGCTGCCTTCTCAAGTTATTAAATTACGTTAAAAATATCTGATAGCGTATTTGATAGTGTGATTAACATAAAATTAAGTAGGTGAGTGGCGCTTCCATTTTAAGAGTGGAGGCTAAAGAATGTAAAAATTGCAGTGTCAGAGAAGTATGTCCATGGATACCTACCTAGTATAGACCATTTTCCATAATCATAGTGACTGTCAAATTTATTGACTTCAGTAATTTTATTTTTACTTGTACAGCATTTCTGACATACTTTTCTTGACAACAATGAGGACCAGGTTAAATTTCTAAGGGTTGTTGATAAATACCTTACCAAGTTTGTGAGCCTCATTTCACCATTCAAAGAGCTTGAAGGAAAAATCTTAACCAAAAAGTAGCTCACTAAAGGACAAGAAGGAGAAACAGAAAAAATAAGATAAACATGCAAAAATTAATTATGTGTTCTCCAAAGCACAACAGTAGTATATTTAAATCCTCTACTTTCATTTCTGTTATAGTTTGAGAAAACCCATAACAATTTATTGTCATTTGGATAATTATTCTCTTACCCCGATGACCCCTCCCCACTCAGGAAGGGGAATCGTGAAGAAAATAGGGAAACTTGGGGGTTGAAAGCTAAACAGATTTAATAGGATAGAACTAGATAATTAACAGTACTAACACAAAAGAACTCATATTGATCCCAATACCCATATATACTATACAAAGATTATACTCAGGCAACTATATCAGGAGGAAGCTGTGCACTCCCAGCAGTGGACAGTAAATGTCAGACACTGTGAGTGCTACAGCTTCAGGAGGATGGGAGGGCCTCAGGGATCCAGCACCAGGGCAAGAAGTCCTCTGGATTGCCGCTATTAAGGGAGAGCTATCAAGGGGGAGACCGAGAAAGGGGGAGCGCAAGCACGCTTTGCAGCAAACACTCTAATTTATATTGAATGTGACTTTTATGGTATGAAATAATCGTGTTGGCCAGCTTGGGTCAAGTGCCCGAGTCTCGCTCCTCCTCATCCCTGCACCTGGCGAGCTTGAAAACACTGAGACCTTGAAACCCAGACACCATAGCTGGCTATAAAGCAAATATCTTCACAAATTCAGGCACTAGAGCCTTCCAAAAAATACAGCTTTCCCAAGCATTACAAGAGAAATTAGTCCTGTGTTGCTCAAACCAGGACAATTTCTTAGTGAAAGAAATAGTAACGCAGAAGTGTGTTACCCATTTTTCATCCATCTTCTGTATATTTTCTGTCACCTACCCCAGTAAGGACTGATCTGTAACAACTACAGATAGTACTAAAGCTACAGTCACCCCAAAATAGCTGTTTCTTCCTTCTAGCAAGACTGTAAGGTACACCTATCCACTAGGTATCTTTCCATCTTCTCTTTCTGTTGGGCATGTTCCTAATTGCTTCTCTCTCCTAGGAATCCAGCCATCTCTCACTCTTTAGCAGGAATACCACATTACCGAGGACCATGATGTCAAGAATGTTTCTAATGTCTTCTTGCCTCTCCCTTGTGGCCTTCTGAACCTCCAGTCTGCTAGCAACTATATTATTAGAATGGACAATTTAACTCGTGTATTTTTTATCATAATCATTTGCCCTACTTTTTAACTTAATTTTTACATATGGACCTCACTCAGCTTTATACTACAACTGCTTTTTAGCAGAAATCGTCCCAAAATATGATTACATATAATATATGGTTTAAACCTCTTGCAGTCCAGCCCATTGCTCAACTCTGCTTCTTCTCCACTGGATCTTTGGAAGGCTACTACCCTTTTGGGCTTGTCCTGGTTTGAGGTAAAATGGAACCAATTATCTGTTTAGTAATTTTCAGTCAAGTCTCTTCTAACTAACTCTGAAATTAATGGTATGTTTTTCAGACAGTGTCTGCTTTGAGCAGATAAGGTCTGATGTTTATAGTTCATGGTAAGGAATGTTATGCAGAAAGGCTCTTGCTTTTACTTGTTCCTGTAACAACCAAGGACAGTTAACTTTGTTATTTGCCCCATTGGAGGGTCAGAAGTGGAAGAGTGTAGAGGGGTTGCACCTGTGGGGAGGAGCGGACAGGATAGATGACTCAAAACTGACCAACAGGGTATTCCATCCCATCTGCCTCATGCTCAGTATAAAAGCTGAGGGATCAAAGTGGACAGCCTCTTTTTTCAATGGCCAGCATCTGAGGAGGACTCTGTTCATCTACCTTTTATCCTGATCTGCGCATTCCTGAATCCAGATACAGAATCCAGTTCTCATCTGTTGCTTAGTCCAGTCTGGGACCTTCTCAGTGCCTGCCGGTGATGTGGTTGTCATCCTGGGACCTTGACACAGTTTTTGGATATATTGAGTAAATTTCATTATTTTCTTATTAATATTATTAATTTTTTCTTATTGTTATTTTATTATTAAGATTTCATGAAAGTAGTTTAGTTTCTTTTTCAACCTATAAGTCTCTCTCTCTCATTCTTCTCTCCCTTGGGAGAGAAGTTAAAGAGAGCATCTGTTTTTCATTCAATGGCCAGTACAGCCCAAACCATTAAAAGTTTTCAAATTCCTCTAGCTGGCTGTTCTTCTCTTTTAGGCCTCAGGTGACAGTAAAGGTTATGCTCATGCTAAGATTATTCTATGAAAATTTCCTTATATAAGTGTTCCACAAGTATCCTAAAAAGCAGAAAAATAATGAACCAACTTAGAGTCCTTAAAAACTGAATTACCTTGTGGAAAGGAACTTAGAATATAGAATATCAACATAATCTTAGTAGATCAGTGGCTCATAAAGTTTTCATAATACTGTGATGCAGAATGATTTTTAGATTAAAAAACAAATTAAACCAAAACCACCAAATTGTAAGATCCTGTAATTTGGAAGTGATTAACTGCAAAAGGAATTTATTTTGGCGTAGCAAGTAATGTATTCTGGAAAAGCAGGTGACCTGCTTGAATGAAGGTAATTCTAAACTGGAGCCTTGGAAATTGAATTTTCTTGTTACTTGCTCAGGCAAGTATGTAAACAAGCATGCAAAATTTCCCCTCCAGGAAAAGAGACTGAGTAAATACTAAGAGCAGAGCTTGAAAGAGAAGTTACTAAGGGTAACTGGAAGTACATGAGTGTTTTCAGGAACCTAGGTTCACAAGTACATCCCACATGATGGTGATGAACTGGAAAATAATATTCTCCTAATTTTCTGGCTTCTATAAGAAGGTCATAGACCGTAAAGGAACCTGTCTCTCAGTCTCGACAGACCTTATGCTGGGGGACAAAACATTAAAGTCTGACAAGTTTAGCTTACAAACATTTTGTCTTCTGCCAGCCCAAACCATTAAGCATGCCAAACCTGCTCTGTTAAAAGTTTTGGCTTTCCTTTAGCCACTCAAATGCTGTCAGCCAATCACCTTTTTTTTTTCTTGCTTGATATCTACTTGTTCTGCTGGGTGCAAATCAAATCTCAGGGAACATGGTCACCTAAGTTCATTACAGAGTTTGTCTAGCTGCTTTGCCAAATTCCTGAAAGACACATACGCTCTTGTGGAGAAGTCCACAGTATTTCAGTAGAAAAGCTTCTTAGAAATATTTGTAGACGCATGCACTGTATTCACCTGTAGTAAGAAAGTGTACGCCATGGATACTTGTAGAAAGTTTTAAAGATGTCCTTTTTTGTCTTTTAAATTAACAAAATCAAGGGAAGAGTTTAAATGCAAGTTTTTACTGTCTTTATACTAAAATATTATGTAAAAAATCTCTGCTTTCATGCTATGTTTGGTTTGGCTTGTTGTTGGGGTTTTTGTTTGTTTGTTTTTTAATTAGTGAACAGTTTGGGAAATATTAATGACAACCTGGTCACATGTGCACAATGACCCGTTTCTGCGTGATACAAAGACCAGAAAGTATTAACTGAAGAGAAAGCAGATGTGGTGAGTATTACTGTTAGCGGTAGACATACTAGTGCACTGTGCTCTGAAGATAGTATATATGCAAAGATGATTTGTGATCTAAGCAGAATTGTGCATGACTTTGAAATGGCTGATATATCACCAATCTCTGTGTAATTGTTGAGGAATCTTGTTTTAGAGCTATAAACAGGAAGACAAGCTATTAAATTTTCAGTGGCAAAAGTATTATAATTTTTTTTTAAATTAAAAGTTTATTTTTTACAGTTTATAGAAGCCTTCCAAAATATGTCCTCCTGTCAAAGAAGTGGCCAGTGTAATAAAACAGAGATAAGCTGAATATAATGACCCTATTTCTGCTGTGGGGGGAAAAGGGCACAAACTTGTAAGAGAATACAGTCATTATGTTTAATATTTTCCCATTCTATGACAATAAAATCTAAGGAAATATAGAACAATTAACTTCTAAGGAAAATGGACAGACCTGTATCTTTTGAAGCATTGAAAACAAAATCGGGTAAAACACTTGAGGGTGTATTTAAAAAAATACTATGGCAGTCTGGCTGGCCATAAAGTCTAGTAAGATATCCTTATCTTCTTTGCTATTATGCCATCACTGGTGCTATGTTGTACTCTAAACAAGCTGACAAATTCAACATACAAAAACTTAAAAAGACTGTTAAGAAACAAACATGATGGCTATAATCTATATATAAACATATTGTGTTATTTATAAAACAACCCCTTTATGATCTGCTGTTGCACTTTGGCTTTTAAGAGTTCAATTGGAATAGAATAAAACTAGAATAAAATGTACTGTAGGTTGTTCTAAATAGTTCAATTAAACACATTTTCTATTAGTACTGAATACTTCCCANGTAAAGGAACCTGTCTCTCAGTCTCGACAGACCTTATGCTGGGGGACAAAACATTAAAGTCTGACAAGTTTAGCTTACAAACATTTTGTCTTCTGCCAGCCCAAACCATTAAGCATGCCAAACCTGCTCTGTTAAAAGTTTTGGCTTTCCTTTAGCCACTCAAATGCTGTCAGCCAATCACCTTTTTTTTTTCTTGCTTGATATCTACTTGTTCTGCTGGGTGCAAATCAAATCTCAGGGAACATGGTCACCTAAGTTCATTACAGAGTTTGTCTAGCTGCTTTGCCAAATTCCTGAAAGACACATACGCTCTTGTGGAGAAGTCCACAGTATTTCAGTAGAAAAGCTTCTTAGAAATATTTGTAGACGCATGCACTGTATTCACCTGTAGTAAGAAAGTGTACGCCATGGATACTTGTAGAAAGTTTTAAAGATGTCCTTTTTTGTCTTTTAAATTAACAAAATCAAGGGAAGAGTTTAAATGCAAGTTTTTACTGTCTTTATACTAAAATATTATGTAAAAAATCTCTGCTTTCATGCTATGTTTGGTTTGGCTTGTTGTTGGGGTTTTTGTTTGTTTGTTTTTTAATTAGTGAACAGTTTGGGAAATATTAATGACAACCTGGTCACATGTGCACAATGACCCGTTTCTGCGTGATACAAAGACCAGAAAGTATTAACTGAAGAGAAAGCAGATGTGGTGAGTATTACTGTTAGCGGTAGACATACTAGTGCACTGTGCTCTGAAGATAGTATATATGCAAAGATGATTTGTGATCTAAGCAGAATTGTGCATGACTTTGAAATGGCTGATATATCACCAATCTCTGTGTAATTGTTGAGGAATCTTGTTTTAGAGCTATAAACAGGAAGACAAGCTATTAAATTTTCAGTGGCAAAAGTATTATAATTTTTTTTTAAATTAAAAGTTTATTTTTTACAGTTTATAGAAGCCTTCCAAAATATGTCCTCCTGTCAAAGAAGTGGCCAGTGTAATAAAACAGAGATAAGCTGAATATAATGACCCTATTTCTGCTGTGGGGGGAAAAGGGCACAAACTTGTAAGAGAATACAGTCATTATGTTTAATATTTTCCCATTCTATGACAATAAAATCTAAGGAAATATAGAACAATTAACTTCTAAGGAAAATGGACAGACCTGTATCTTTTGAAGCATTGAAAACAAAATCGGGTAAAACACTTGAGGGTGTATTTAAAAAAATACTATGGCAGTCTGGCTGGCCATAAAGTCTAGTAAGATATCCTTATCTTCTTTGCTATTATGCCATCACTGGTGCTATGTTGTACTCTAAACAAGCTGACAAATTCAACATACAAAAACTTAAAAAGACTGTTAAGAAACAAACATGATGGCTATAATCTATATATAAACATATTGTGTTATTTATAAAACAACCCCTTTATGATCTGCTGTTGCACTTTGGCTTTTAAGAGTTCAATTGGAATAGAATAAAACTAGAATAAAATGTACTGTAGGTTGTTCTAAATAGTTCAATTAAACACATTTTCTATTAGTACTGAATACTTCCCAAGTGATAAAAGAGGTTGTACAATATCATTGAAATAAGATTCAGACAAATTCCATTTTTCTTTTCAGAAATCTACTATTCACAGCTAAACGTTGCGTAAAAGTTTTGATGTTCATTCCAAGTCCATTTAAGATTTCAGAATACCTGAAAGCCTCAAGCTTTTTCTGTAGTCACAGGACCACATACATTTCCACAGGCTGCTGATTTTTTTGGCATTATTTTCCTTTTAAACATTGGCAGTGTCAAATATGTTCTCCTGGCCATCTGCAGATAGTGTTCATTCTGTGAATTGGGAATATATTTTACAAATTTACGTTCAAGAAATGCATTAAGTAAGGGGTTTCATAGCTTAATTATTTAAGACAAAATCTGTATTTGTTAGAATACATATTTAAAAATGAAATCAGGATAGAAACTGGAACAGATTTTGATGCAGGAAGATAGATTTTTTTTTTTTCCCTATAGATTTAAATGAAAATACCAATTCATATAATTTAATAGACTCTTCTTTACAGTCTGAATTTTTATTACTACTTATCTTTTCCCTGTTTTACATTAGGCAAATTATAATGCTCTGGTTTACTTTCAAGAATATTATTGCACTTTCCTTGTTCTTCCTGAAACTTTCTTATAATTTATTACTAGTATTCTTCCTGTGAGACTCAATCACCTGTAAGGAAACTGCTGATTTTAGAGATTTAACTACAGGGAAAAAGGCATGATACATTTCTTCTTTATTTCCAATTCAGCTGTAAAATTTAAGTAAAAGGGTCAGTGAAGAAAAAATACAAATGTTCGTCAGTGTAGGACACAACACTGATATGTTTTAAAGAAATGTTAGAACATCTTTAAAAATTAGGTTGCCTCCACATAACACTACCTTTGTGTTACTCAGTAGTACAGATTTCCAAATCTCATTCCATCTATGTAGGGTTATTTCTATTTTCAGGTAAAGGTCTAGTTATACTAGAATGCCTCAGCAGCAAAAAAAAAAAAGGAGTAGGACCTACTCTCCTGTTCTTAAAAAGTATTCTGTGCTCCCTGATATGCACTGTTCTGGCTTTTTATGCTGGAAGAATAGAGATTTTTTTAATTTTTTTTAAATAGTCCAAGCCACCTTTGTAATATAATTGCATGTTAAGAGAAATATAATTCTATTTCTATGTGCTTGCAATGCCTCAACCAGGCAAAGAAATGTTATTCCACATAATTTCTGTTTTCTGGAGAATTTAAATGAAAGTTAGGTGTCTAGCAACTAGGTCCAGGGAGGCTTTGCATATGCTAAGTAGCCTAAAACACTTGACTCAGGTAGCGTTCTCAGAACATGTCATTTATACACAAGTACAATCCAAGAATTACAGTTCATAAAAATTCCATGAAAACTACTTTATTTCAACAGCCACAAAAAGGGGAGTGCCACTTTTTTTATCTTTCATACATATAGTTAGAACATCTCATACAAATGGCAATATATGCAGAAAAGAAAAATGACTATAGAAAGTGACTATGATGTTCAGATCCTAGGTCCTCCTTCATTCATTGATAACCCAGAAAATCCATTTAGAATGTGTTGGCTTTTGGGTTGTTTTCCGGGTTTCGTTTTGGCACCCCTCCCCGCCCCCCCATCTTTGTAACAATAAAAATGTGAAAATTCTTTTCTAGGAATAGAAAAATAGAGAAAACATCCGCTCCAGGAAGAAAGGTTGTGTTGGCATAGCAACAGATAAGGAGGGATTTCAGAAAAACTCTATGCCAGGTGCTCCCACTGGATTTCCCCTTAATGTCCATAACACTTTGGATTGAAATCTTTGGGAATGATCACAAAACAAGTCAATAAAGTGACAACTAAAAAGATATATTTTAAAACAGAATAAAAAGGTCTATGTTTCCATTTTATTGTTCTTGTTAATACGTCTTTTACATGTAAGTTGACTTTATTAATGTACTCATTATGTAATTATTTCCAAAATTCTCCTCAATTTTTCGTAACTCTAGGCTGATGGTGTTTTATAAAAATGTCTGCCAAATAGTTGTACATGTTGCACAATTGTCTGCTTTAGAATTGCTAATTAGGAATAGAAGCGGGGTAGTAATGAAAGATTTTTCTGCCTCTTTGAAATACTCAGTGAGGCAATGAAAAATACTTCTGCATAAAATTCTAAAACAGCTTCTGGCATGAATTTATATTGAAGTTTGATTCTGAAAGAGAAAAAGAAAAGAATAAACTTTGTTGACTTAATTTCCGTGGATAATTCAGTGGTACCGACACCAGCAGCTCACCAAGCAAGATATTGTCCCAGCAACTCTCTATAAATAATTTATAAAGCCATATTTAGCAGTATGGCATTTTAAAAATGTTCCTTCCAAAAAAGTTGAATTGCATCATTAAACAAAATCATTGAGAGTGGCCAGAGTGCTCTTTAAGCAAAGAGTTTTCAGGGAGTGCAGAATAAAGTAGTTAATCTGCAAAACTCTCTTAAATCATTGTATTAGAAAGGTCAAGAGCACATAAGTATGATTTAAACATGCTTTTCTAACACCTAAAAGAATTAGTATTCTACAACAGCCTATGTATTACATCCATGCAGGAAATTATTTTCTCAATAGATTGACATCAAATAAAACCGTTAAAGAGAGGTCCAATCTGGCTTTATGACCAAAAAAAGCAGCAGCAACAATACCACCACCACCTGTCTTTTAAAATAAGAAATTCTACAGTACAAGATTTGATTGTGTTTAACAGTATACAGTTCTCACAGTAGCTAATTAAAAAAAAGCTGTTCTTCACAGAAAAAGAAACCAAAAAACAATCTAGTCGTAGTTTGCAGGGAGGGACATGGGCTTAAAAGGCAAATTAGTACCCAGAGGTCCATCCAAGAGTAGCTACCCTCAAAGCTGCTGTAGACAGAATACATTAGAAGTGCACTCGAAAGAGGCTGATAGTATTTTAATTAATGGAGAACACTTGTGGGCCATTTATTGTTGCTAAGAATTGGGGAAGCTAATTGATCCAGTGCAGGTGCATGTAATTGAGAGATATGCCTAAGATTGAGGATTCACATTTAATTTACTCTGGGAGTTTTGCAGATACAGTGAAAATTTAGTTCACAGAAGTCTCTAAAAGGAAATGGGTAATGATATTTAAGACAATCTCACTACCTGAAAGAAGTAAAAAAGAACAGTTTGACTAGGAAGAAGTGATGCAGCAAGATTAGCCATACAACACCATGCAAGTGAGACATAATCTTATTTATTTATTGTAGTAATTTACATTTAATGTAGTTTAGGAATACTGAACTATAAAAATCGTACAGTGGAAGCCCGAGGATTAAACTGAATATCTTCATAATATAAAGACCAGGACGGGGTTACATAATATATTATTAACAATTTAAAAATACAGTTCCAATTTAATCTGCTTGGCATTTAAAAAAAAACCCAAACAAACAACTTTAGATAAAGAGTTTCAAAATTAGTGATTTGATTTTAGATTTCTACATAAATGCCCTTATCTTTAAAATTACCAATTCTATACACTTTGATCTGACCATTGGGCACAAAACTCACTCTATTCAACAGTCAGTGCTTAAATTAGTCAACATAAAATGCCCAGGAGAAGGGTACAGATTAAGCCCTGGCAGTCTTGAGGGTTTAGGCTCAGATTCCCAGAGTTCGTTAAGCCTGTAACTTCAGTTAGGATCAATGCAAGAGAGGGACCTGAATCCCTTAAGGCTTTAAAGTATCAAATCTTCTGAAAGGTATCTTCCATGTAAGACTATCAATGCAAGTACCTACCTCTGGCAGTGAAAATCATGCAGCTGCTGCCTACCTGTTTACACAAAAAACTATCTGACTGCATTCTCACACACAAAGATCCCAGAACTTAGTGCTGATATGCAAAGAGGAATTGCAAAATCAGGGTAATAGAAAAGAAAAAGAACACAGGAATGAAACATGGCTGTTAAACAAATTGACGTCTAATACTTGAATCAGTAAGGGACAGCCTCTTCCATGTGGTCTGAAGGCCTTTTCTGTCTGCTGAGAAATAATCATATAAGCTATGTTTAAAAAGCCCTGAAAGGAGGTTTCGAGTTCTAGGACTTAACAGTTCTCACTGAATGCCACCCAGTTACAATAAAGGGATCAGAAAAAAGACACTTAATTCCTTACAACACAGCAGAACAAATGTGGCAATAAAGGCATGTAGCACTCTCAAGCATAATCTGTAGTATAGCTCTGAGGACACCATGTAAAGCTGTGGGATTTTTAGTTTTAACACAGGCAGGGTAAGAAGGATGATTATTTTCCTTTCACTTCCTAAGTTCTAAAAAGCCCCTAACTGTCGTGTTTTAAAAGAAAACATGATCATTTTCTATTTATTTTCCAGGAAGTTCATTAGTTACTATCTTTTGAGAGAGTTTTGGGCAACACATGCCATTTTACATTGCTGTTGGAGGGTTTCAAAAGTAGCTTTAAGATTCCCTCCATCTTTTCTCCAATTTTTCTCCATTGCCTAGGTCCAGGCAGCTCTGTGCTAAGAGTGCCTTTAAGCAGTTGTCTGCTTAGCAGTCTAGATTTTTTGGGCTCCTTTCTGTGACACCAGCCTCTTAATTGAATGGCAATGCAAGACATGTAGCTAAGATCGTATCTAATTTGTGCTAATTTTTTTGTGGTGCATCCACCTTTGCTGTAGTAAACTCAGCTTTTCTAAATTCCTGTAATGGTTTGTACTCTTTGTCCATGTCATAACTCTGTACTGGGATACACTGAGGGAAAACAGAATATATCGTACTCCTTGTTTTTTCCGAGACATACCTTGCTTTCATGAGAAATTTGAGAAGATAGAAGAAATCTAGTAAAATGTCCCTTATATACCCTGGTTGATCTAGGCATAAACTTACTTGCATATCAAAGGCTTACATCCTTTATTAGAAGTGCTGTTAAACATATTATTAGTGGTGTTTCTAAATACAGGTATAAACTCTTGTTTTATACTCTTGCATGCTTATTTCATGTCTGAGACCTTTTTTAGGTTTTACTAAATAATCAGAGCAATTTGCATATTACTGGATTTTACTCTGTCAGTATGCCTTTAAGATCAAGCTTTTGACAAGCTCTGACCTTAGCATCTACTGTGGCCATAGGATTCATCTAACCAATGCTTAAACTTTTCAGTCTTGGCATAGGATAACGTTTGTGAAGGGAATCAAATATTTTGAACTAGCTGGTTGGTGGCTGCCTGGATGTCAGACAAGACAAGAGCCTTTACAATGGCATCTTCAGCTGGCTCAGGTGAGAATCCCAAAACCACTGTTCTCCTGGTCCATGATCCTGAGATCGGTTCAGCACTTGCATATTCTACTGCTATACATATTTAAATTATATACAAAATAGCTTCTGGCCATCTTAACTCCCTATAGGACTATCTGACAGAACCATATCTGCATCTCCAGGGACAGTTTCTACCAGTCTTTACTAACAAGATCGTCAACAAGGAAAAAAACATGGAAAATATGAACAAGGGGTAAAGATTTTCAACTAAAAGAGGGTAGATTTAGATTAGTTATATGGAATTTTTTTTTTTTTACAGTGAGGGTGGTGAAACACTGGAACAGGTTGCCCAAAGAGGTGGTAGATGCACCATCCCTGCAAAACATTCAAGATCAGGTCGGATGGGGCTCTGAGCAACTTGATCTAGCTGAAGATGTCCCTGATTGCTGTCAGGGTGTTGGACTAGTTGACCTTTAAAGATCCCTTCCAACCCAAATCATTCTATGATTATATGATTCTAAGATGTGTACTTGGTGAAGCAGGATCAGGTCAGGGGGAATAGTTAAGCAAACTGGACATATATAGGTCCATGGGCCCTGATGGGATGCATCCACTGGTGCTTAGTGAGCTGACTGATGTCATTGAGAAGCCACTCTTGGTAATCTTTGAACAGTCATGGTGACTGGATAAGGTACCTGAGAACCAGAGGAATGCTAATGCCACTTCTGTCTTTAAAAAGCATAAGAAGGAGGATCCAAAGAACCACAGTCTAGTCAGCCTCACATTGAACCCTGGGAAGGTGATGGAGGAACTGATCTTGGAAACCATTTTCAGGCATGTGAATGACAAGGAGGTGATCAGAAATAGTCAACATGTCTTCACAAAGGGTAAGTCATGCTTGACCAACTTGATAAACTTCTATGGTGAGGGGACTGGCTGGGTAGATGAGGTGAAAGCAGTGGATACTGTCCACCTGGACTTCAGAAAGGCCTTTGATGCTGTCTGCCATTAGATCGTCATAGAAAAGCTGTTGACGTATGAACTGGATTGAAAACTGGCTGAATGGTATGATGGGATAGAGTGTACCCTTAGAAAGTTTGCTAATGACACCAAACTGGGAGGAGTGGCTGATACGCCAGAAGTTTGTGCTGCCATCCAGAGGGACCTTGACAAGCTAGAGAAATGGGCTGACAGGAACATTATGAAGTCCAACAAGAAGTGCAAAGTCCTGCAACTGGGGAAGAACAACCCTATGCACTAATATGTGCTGGGGGCTGTCCAGCTGGAAAACAGCTTGGGGATCCTAGTAGAAAACAAGTAGAACATGAGCCAGAAATGTGTGCTTGTGGAAAAGAAAGGTAATGGTATCCTGGGCTACATTAGGCAAAGTATTGCCAGTAGGATGAGGGAGGTGATCCTTCCCCTCTACTGAGCACTAGTGAGGCTACACCTGGAGTTCTCTGTCCAGCTCTGGGCTCCCCAGTACAAGAGAGACATGAACATATTGGAGAGAGTCCAATGAAAGGCCACAAAGATAAAGAGAGGGAGGGAGCATGTGTCCTATGGGGAAAGGCTGAGAGGACTGGGACTGTTCAGCCTTGAAAAGGGAAGGCTTGGGGGATCTTCTCAATGCATATAAATACCTGTAGGGATGGTGCAAAGAGGACAAGAGGACAGAGCCAAGCTCTTTTCAGTGGTGTCAGGTGATAGAATCAGAGACAATGGGCACAAACTGAAATACAGGAGGTTCTGTCTGAACATCAGCAAACACTTTTTTCACTGTGAGGGTGACTGAGCACTGGCAGAGGTTGTCCAAGGAGATTGTAGTCTGCCTCATCGGAGACAGCCCGGATGCTGAAGTTGTCTGGATATAGTCCTTGGCAGCCTTCTTTAGGTGGCCCTGGCCAGGCAGGGGGGTTGGACACAATATCATCCCCTGTGGACAAAGCAACGTGTTTCTAATGTGTTATTAAAACCAAAGCTTAGTTTATGGTGAAAATGATGAAATCTTACAGGTTTATAGTTAGAGCTTTGATTTAACCATCCATATGTGTACTTGCAACCTATAGCACATGGGACTGTAGCCTCTCCAAGGGAAAGCTAACAGGGAGATTTAGGCATTTGGCAATAATTTCTGGAAAAACATTTTATGTTCTCTGATAGAGGTCAGAACAGGGTGATTTGTAGTGACTCCTTTTTAAATTCTCTGTATTTATGACTCAAGGTTTTCTGACTTTTTGTAATGTGCTATGTTGATCTGTGCATACACAAATACTGACACTCTTATTGAAGGACTGTGCTTTGATTCATTTGATGCAGTGGTAAATCATAAATAATGATAATGAACTTTGGGATTGAAATCATATTGGATTCCAGGTATTTCTTTCATATGCATATTAATTACAATGCAACAATGTACTTAATATATACAGGTATATATCCATCAGAAAATTGAATACTTATAAATTGGCAGAGGTTCTAAATATTACCAAGTAACTTCACCTTTGGAGCATAACTAAAAATTGAGTATTTCATACCAATGGATATCTAGAAAATGCAAAAAATAATAATTCTTAAGAAATGATTTAACATAAAATTACCTCTTTTATATATTCCCATCTTCCTCACAGCTGATGAAAACATTCAGAAACACTGCAATTCTACTATTTTCCAAGATGATGTAAGTTACCTTTCCAAATGTGCTAAGTCAGCACGAGAAATGTCGTACCTCACACTGAGGTTTAGAGTGTGTTACAGATGCAGTTACTTCCAGCAGTGCCCAAATTATTACAATCCGGAAAAAAATAATTCCAGCGCTACCATTGCTTTCACATTGTTTAAGATATTTTATACATATTCAGAGAAGTAATTTTTGTAGCCCTGAAGTCAAGAATGGTAGGCCATGTAAGATTATGTGATGAATCACTATCAAAATGTATTACATTACATACTAATATAGGTGACAGCTATGTACAGCAAATAAACATGGGGAAAAATGGTGAAGGTCTCAAATGGCCTTGTTGCTAGTAGACATCTGGATTTCAAGGTACCAACACAAATATCTGGTCTGTAAACTATATATATTCAAAGAAAGCTACAAGCTTTCAACTTCTAAGATCTTCCTGTACAATTTGCAGTAACCTCTATCATGTACTGCATAGTGTTTTTCATGCAGGTAGATCTTCTGCCATTTCTCTTGGAGCTAAGATTTCAAGTGAGCTTCATGAGGAGATACTTTTGTCCCATTGTCTAGCTTATGTTTTTCTTGCATTGTTATAAATTCATTAGGATATATTATCATGTATTTTTACAAAACCAACATTAAGGCTAGCACATAATGCTTTAAATATGATCCCTACCCAGGAGATCCTTATTTCTAAATGCTAAATAGATATAGAAGAGGACAGATGAAAGGATTACAATGAAAAAACAGCATTTAAATGAAACTAAAATTTAGCAAAATTACAAGTACAACACTTTCTTGATAACTTTTCCATGTAAGTTTTAAGGAAGTTTAAATTAATATATTTACATAATATATTTACATTAAATATTTGTATGAAGCATAATTTGGCTACCACCTTGCATGGGATTCATCTCACTTATCTTTTAACATAATAACTGAGTTGTCTAACTGGGCTACTTACTGTAGGCACTTCCAACACAGTCACTTCCTGAAAGTGATTAATCTGACCTATCGTGGATATCTAATTAAGCATGAGAAGAACCATCCTCTGCAGATGTCTACATCTACATCTTCCTCCAAGGGGAGTCTTGGCTATTTAGCTCACATACAAACATTTATCTCTGAGGTACTTAGGAAAGGGATAATAAATTCCAGTAGACTGCATTCTGCATATGAGATATGTGAATAGGAAGTTATGAGCCAAATTTTTTTCCAATAATAGCTCAACAGCTACTGATCATTTCCTTACTACCTATCCCTTCATATTTTCTTTCTTTTTGTCTTCTTATTTAATTTTAAGTAAGTTTTCATGAAAATCCCAAAATATTTCATCACTTGGTATTTATATCAAGAAAGTATTTCCAGAGATGTATTCTGTTTATGTGTTGTTCACTTAGTACGTAAAAGTAATCCCACCAGCTTTTCAGTTGTTTGTATGTGTGGTTTTCCTCATCTTTATTTCAACTGTCATGGAGTTTTAATTGCCAAAACTCAGAAACGCTCCTGCTATTCTTGTAGTGGTTTCAATTTTGCTCATGTAGATTATGACATGCTTTTACTGTATGTGCAGCCTAAGCTTGGCCGGTCTTTTTGTGCCTTCCTATTACATTGCAAGCTCAATATTTAATTTACTGTCTACTATCCATCATCTCCAGATCTTTTTCAGGATTACAGCTTTTCAGGGCTCTACCTCCCTTGAATTGCATTTGAGAATATTTTCTCCAAGATATATTATTTTACATCTATTCTGAACCACATTTCATCATTTCTCAGATGTTTTTAACTTCCCTACGTTTCATCTGTGTTATCTTGTTTCTTTTACTCTTGCAATCCCTAATGTATGACCATACACATTTGAAATCAGCAGGTAAATTTAAGCAGAAACATAAAAATGTCTTTGATTAGATCTTGCTGTTGTCATGAATATAATGCACCATATTGCAAGCTCATGGTACAATGACATACGTGTCCACAGACTAAGCTGCTGTTTTTTCATTTACATAGGTTCAGGTATATAACTTTCATTTGCTTTGGAGAAGGTCTAGTATGATTAATTTATATATGTCATTTAGATGCCAAAACACCTACATTTTAGGACCTTAAATGTGACAAATTACTTCTTAAATAAGTATCACTAGGAAAAGAATAGTTAAAGTCTCCAAAGCATTACAGGTCAAATTTTGAAAAGAATTTGCCTTTTTGTGATTAATTTCATTGAAGTCTTCAGTCAACAGCATAACTCTGACCCTACAAGGGACTTTGACAAGAATTGCAATTTTGGTTTTGTAAAAAAACATTAATGAGGTAGCATTTCTTTATCAGAACTGTGGTACAAAATTGAATGATTTAAAAGATTACGAAATGTTAGGAGGCTGCTCATATACTGTCTCCTAAAACTAATGAACTTTATGGCAAAGGGACAAAACCTTTTCGTTAGTATAGCATTTGAATCAAAATTCTTATTTTTATTATATCATCACTTAAGCTCTCTGCAGCTGGACATGGCCCTTTCTCTTCCAAATCAATCCCAGTCTCCATTTTTCAACTCACTAAGAGTTATGCAATTCTCTCACATTAATTTTAATTTCTTGTTCCTCTGGCTATTTTACAGTGTCGATATACATACTCATATAGTGTGACAATGAACATATACATAAAAAATTTTGAATAATTTTTCTCTGAGACAGTACATGACACTGTAACAAATGATTCTTCTGTGGGCGTTTTTGCTAAGGAAAACCTTTTCTCTATTTGCTCTTTTTTCCAACTGATTTAAGGACATGTTAACAACTATTCCTTAGCAGTATATATCCGCTTAAACTACAAAGGCTGAGGGGTTATTTTGCCTTTTTGTGTTACTTTTAAGAAAAATTACTTGTTACTGTAGCATATGATCATCAAAATTAGTCTTTTGTGTAATCATACTAGAAACAAAGTATCTGGAATGGTTTTATGATGAGTTATATCAAAGCACATACTGGTTTTCCAGCAATTAAAAAAAATTACTCAGAATAAGAAAGAAACCAAATATCCTTCACAAGTACAGAGTTTACTCATTTGCCAGGGTAAAAGTGTATCAATGTTCCGTTTTTTCATATCTAGAGTTCTCATGTTTTCCCTACTCCTCAGATCATATAATAGTTAGGGACAAATGTTAGGATTTGAGCAGGTTTGAAGTTTAACAAATTCCTACTGAGCATGGGAAAATGAAGAATGTGTCTTAAAGGCAAGGGAAATACACATCACAAGCTCAAGAAGTAGAACTGTGTGTACCTCATGAGGTTCAACAAGGTCAAGTGCAGGGTCCTGCACCTCAGTTGGGGCAGTCTCCAGTATCAATACAGGCTGGGGAATGAAGTGATTGAGACTACCCTGTCCAAGAAGGACTTGGGAGTACCAGTGAAGGAAAAGCTGGACATGAGCCAACAAAGTGCACTTGCGGCCCAGAAACTCAGCCATATCCTGAGCTGTATCAAAAGAAGCATGGACAAGAGGCTGAGGGAGGTGATTCTGCCCCTCTACTCTGCTCTCATGAGACTCCACCTGGAGTCTGGTCCAGCTCCAGAGCCCTCAGCACAGGAAAGACATGGACCTATTGGAGTGGGTCCAGAGGAGTGCCACAAAAATGATCAGAGGGTTGGAATACCCCTACTGTAAGGAAAGGCTGAGACAGTTGGAATTGTTTGGTCTGGAGAAGAGAAGACTCCAGGGAGACCTTATTGCAGCCTTTCAGGACTTAAAAGGGGGCTTATAAGAAAGATGGGGATAAACTTTTTAGCAGGGCTTGTTGCGATAGGACAAGGGGTGATAGTTTTAAACTAAAAGAGGGTACATTTAGACTAAATATAAGGAAGACATTTTTTACAATGAGGGTAGTGAAACACTGGAACAGGTTGCCCAGAGAGGTGGTAGATGCACCATCCCTGGACACAGTCAGTGTCAGGTTGGGCGGGGCTCTCAACAACCTGATCTATTTGAAGATGTTCCTGCTCACTGCCAGGGTGTTGGACTAGGTGACGTTTAAAGGTCCCTTCTAACCCAAAATATTCTCTGATTCTATGATTCTATGATATATCCTGGAGAGTATGGAGCTTAAATAACTCCTCTAGTTTTAAAAATGACAACATCACATCAAGATAAAGGTGATTACTTTGATAACCAAATCCCCAAACACTTAAGGTTTGCTATGTCAAGTATTCGAAGGCATGTAGACTTCTGCTTTTTTATGTTTGCAAAATGCTGTGTAGAGGTAATCTCCAGAGAAAGGATGAAAATTTACAGCTCCAAGATGGCTGAAAATAGCTGTGTGTATTCTATATTTTGTTAGCAATGAAAACCTGAGAAGAAATATACTATCACTGCAGAAGACTGTGAAAAAGCACAGATGTAACTTTCTGAAATCAAACAGGGAGACAGAAAAAGTGCTCGCTTTACCTTAATAATTTCTGACTGCATAGCATGGACCTAAAATTTGCACCAACATTCACAGTATTTAATTGGGTGTTTCCCATCAATCTCCTCATATTGATGAGAGAGAAAAATGCTGCTAAACAGCCACAACTTTAAACAAGCAAGATGTTCTTCATTCCATTTAATTCCTTTCAGCTGATCTGAGCTCTGTCCAGACTGGCTGACAGTGGTAGATCTCCTACCTCATATTCACTTTTTAAAAAGGATTAGCAAAAGTCAGTGCATTCATGAGAATCTTCTTCTAAGACAAACAAACTTCAGAGTGTGAATGTATGTTTCATTTTAATTGTTTTATTTTTCCCCCTTGTCCTTGTGATCTTAGTGGTTTGTTTTCTCTGAGAAAGTCAGGCTCTTGATATTTGAAGTACATAATTTATGAGCTCTCAAGTCCCCTGCTGTAATTTAATGTTAAAGAAGGAAAGGTTCTCATTTTATTTCATAAACCTTTTCATCTGTTTGAAAAACCTACTATTTTCTCTTGATTCTATGTTTTCTGGCTTCGCATTGGGATCTGCTACAGCTACTTCAACTTCAGTGGAAGATAACTGCTCCTGCCCTTGCAGATGGCCTGGCATATGTTTGGTTTTTTTCACTCTGACCATCAATTGCAGTACCCCAACAAGTTAAATTTGGTGTGAACTTATCATAAAAAACCAGAATGATTCATGAATTTCATCAGTGCTCTGGCATTAAAATACTGAACATGCATCCCTTAGTAACATGATAAATATCGAACAGACGGAGTAACAATGTGTAATCCTATGGGGTATGCACTGAGAAATCTCCCTTGGAGGTTTCACATGTATTCACGGAAAGGATTACCCGTGTCATGGTTAATAGAGAGCACTGCTCCAATGCACATCTGTATCAGCAAGTGGGTGGCTACAGCTACTGCTAAACTATTCAAATTCCATATATGCATGGATGAAGAAACCAGTTAGCATTCATAAGGCCAAGTGACAGAAGCTTCCTCTACAAGATGTTTTATATGCTTATGTGGTCAAAGTACATGGAGAGAGCCACACACAGTGGATATTTGATCAGCTAAGCAGAAATGTTTTGTAGGATTAAAAAAATATTCTGAAAAAGGAAAAATAGTGAGAAGAAAGAAATAGAAGTAAAGAATAAAGAGTCAAGTACTCTTGTGTGTTGAAAAGATAAAACAATGGCATTTAAATCAGAGAATCAATTGTGCTATTTTAAAGCACATTGATTCAGCTGGGAAAGTAATGGCAAAGATCCAAGCAAACAAAAAAAGCCACCAAAGTGCTGTTGTTCTCTTCTGGCTGGAGCCTAGAGGGAAATAAATTTTTTGCTGGGGGAATTCTCAGGCTTTGGTAATACGGCCGCATCAATAAAGGCTGAGTGGTCTGAAGTAAGAAATTAAGCGCATAACCTTGCAGTTAATTCAGTGCATTTTTATCAATTATCAGCCTATAACCAGCTGGTGCACTAGTGATGTTTTAAAACTGTGCAGCACTAACTCTTAAACCATGAACTGATCCTTTTTCAACACATTTTCCTTGCAGAACAGCCCTTGGAGAGGATTTCCATGATACATTAAATTTAAGCCATTTGTTTTTACTGATTGCTTAAATATTTACAGCATGATCTGCCAGCTTCTTCCCTTCAGATACAGTCATGGAGTTTTCAGTGCTTTGTACGCTATTTGAATATACAACAACAAGAAAGTGAGTGCATGTGTTAACAGCTGGTAGAGGCATATGGCATTTTCAAAGCCGGTGCAAATATTTACACATATGTGGATGTATGTATGCAGCTCTGTTTCTCCACTTGACAGCAGTCATTGTTATAGTTTACAGTTTTTGTTGTGCAGTTTACAGAAGAAGACAAACAGATATGCAGTTTACAGTAAACTCAAGTGAACACCAGGAAATAAAAGCATTTTCTTGTCTTTTCTGTTTAAAAGTGTATGCATTTCTAAGTAAAACCAAGAACTGTACTATTTTGGTAGCTTAGAAAATGAATGTAAGACTGAAGGTTAGAAAAGTATTGGAAAAATCTTAATGCAAAATTTAGCTGCAAGCTGAAGCAGTGCTAATGAATACATAGGACAAACAGATTATATTAGTAAAACCATTTTAAAGAAAGCCCATAGTAACTGTGTTATTATTATTATTAATAGTGGAAATCATCTTTACATTAAAATTTTTACTAACATTTATTTGAATCACTTTTTTCACATTGATACTATTCAAAGAGGAATGGGATTGTTTGTTCATCTTTTTCTTGGTGTAGGAATAGAGCATCGTGCATGAAATTTAATAAACCTTGCTGATTTTCTGACAATTCAAGGAACTATTGATTTAAGCCATTGCAGATATTTGGCTCAAATTTGAAATCGGCTCATTTGCAAAACTGAAAATCATGTCATTCATTAAAACTGAATGCTAAGCTTTACTCTAAGCAAAACAAAATTTGTCTTAAATGAACAACCACTTCATGAGCCAAGATGGAATGATCTTCAGATTATGCTCAGTGTATGTTTTTTTAGAAATTATATCCATTGTTCATTTCTCTACAAAAAAATATTTCAATTAAAAAGCAAAGTACTTTCATTGGTCAGAAATACATGATCGTATACGGTCAGACAGTTCCTTTGGTCCATGACAAGTCCATGACCCCAGCTGTGCTATGATTAGTTGTGATTATTATTTGCAGGATGTATTCATATATCCCAGTGTAGACCTCATGTACAATACTGCTGTTATGAGATGACAGTGTTTTAGTCCTAGCTGTAATTGTCAATATAGGGTCTATAGGTGAGAATGGGATTCCCCAAAAAGGGAATGTTAATCATAAATGCAAGAGCTATGTTGTTCTTTTTAACATAGAGAACAGAATAAAAAACAAATTCTAGTATTAACCTTTCTATTAACTGCAACAAGGAAAGTGAAGTCTTAGAGACATAAGCTCCAAGAGGAGTCACATTTTCAAGAGGTGCTTTAAAATGCTGCTTTAAAATGCTTTAAAATGCAGCTAAAGTTTTTACATTAGTGCTTTCTTTGACAAAAAGATTCTTTATTTATAGGAAAAATGCATTAAGTCATTTTGTATGATTTGACTGTAAAATGACAAACACATGCATATAAATCGGTATTTTCAAAGTAAGTTTGCAGTGGAAGCTTTCCTGAGTGCTGATTCTAAATTACTTTTATTTGGTTTAAATGGAAAATAAATACCTTGGCTTATGTCTACTGTTTTACTGTTACTTTTAATTTTTCTTTGACAATTTGTGGCCATTGACAATGTTCAATACCTTCCTGGAAGAGAAAGTGAGCCAAATTTTGCCCTCTTTTAATTGTTTAAATTTTTACTGAATTTAAGAATTCAGTGCATATGTCTTCATGTGCTTGGTTTTTTGTTTTTTTTTTTTTTAAAACGTCCTGTTATGGAAAATTTTTTCCACCTGTGCTAGTTTTAAATATTATATCAAAGAATAAAAATTTGCTTTCAGTTACGTTACTCTTCATTTATATGGAAAGACTTGTACTCCTGAGTCTGGTTCTTGTAACTCTCTACAGAAGCAGTGAACACTTTATTTTCCAGTGTACATTATCTAAGATACTGTTTTCTCATTCAACTCCAGATACTCCGAATAGTGTTTAAATTCAAAGTCTCTTCATGGATTCTCTCCATTAACCTACTTACGGGATATGCAGCTGAAGGCAGAAAATGGCAGTCCTGAGTTTCATTTGTGGCTAAACATTGGGGTTTTTTAAATGGTAGTGACTTATCTGTTCTTAAATACACTTTCTGCTACAAACCCATTCTTACGACAGACTATATACAATAGATCTACATTGAGAAATACCAAGGTCCTTGGATTACAGTGGTTTTTTTTAAAAAGTTCTACTCTAGTAGTATTTTCTTCTTCTATTATCACAAATACTGGGAAGAAAACTCTTGCTTTCATTGTTGCTTTTTTGATTCCATAAGTGTGTATTTCGTGTTCTATTCCTATATGCTTTCATTTTCTCGTATTTTTATGTTTTGAAGCTTGAGAAAGACAATGTTCTTGAGACGGTATAGTCTTTGCTCCTTTAATATCTGTTATTATATTGCATCTCTTCTAGACAGAGAAGTCTGAGTTTCTTAAGTGGAAGCAGGGAAAGCCCTCTAAACAGGATTGATTTCATACAGAGCTTTTTTTTGCAAACTCTATTGACAGTGTGAAGGACAGGGAGAATTGCTTCTTTCTCCTTTTGCTCCAGATAAAAAAAAAAGTTCAGATGGACAGATTATCAGTTACAAGATCCCTTGACATGTGAGAGTTTAGTTCTTATTTTCATCTTTGAATAAATGTCATGATGTCTCACATTCTTATGTTGTAGAAACAATTACAGAATGTGTGTAAACAATGGTTAGACTAGATGTTCTCCAGAGGTCCGTTCCAACCTCAGTGATTCAGCAGTGATTCTGTAATGTGAAATTTTACAAACCATCTTGCTATAAAGTCTTTCATTTTTACTGTAAAAGGATGAAAAATAAAGACATATCATCACCCACTGAATATAGTCAATGATGATGCTTATTTCATGAAGAGCAGAACTAGGCTTTTAATAATCAGTACCAAAATGTTTACATAATGATCACCTTTATGAAACTGTTTGCCTTATGTCAGAGATCTGCAGTTACCTTTTCATGATTTATTCTTGAATCTTTTACAACCAGATCATAATTTCATAAACCCATGCATAATATAATATTATATTTCCAAATTAGTGTTTCAAGTCCAGGTAGATGCTCTTCTACCTGGTAGATGTCAGTCGCTCTTCCCTTATCCACAAATGCTGTAACCCCATCATGGAAGGCTACCGAATTTTCAGACACTATTTGACTTTAGTGAAGTCATATTAGCATGTTGCATGCATTCTGTGTCAATGCCAAATGGCACATTGAATGCATTCTAACTGAGAAAAACTTTTGAAGAAATATTATTTTTTGTGTAGTCTATCAGTCCCCAGAGTGCTGTTAGGATCTTTGGTCTGAGATACATAATCTTTATTACATTTTCCAGCATGCTTAAATTTCACAGTACAAAATACCCATGTTTCTTTGATTACCTTCAGAAAATCAAGAACTCAGTCAAAGTTCTGGCTGTGTACTTCAAATAAGAGTATTAAAGTGTGTGGAATCTGCTCTTTGAAGCAGGCACATTAATATGGACAGGCTAAAGAGTCATCCCAATGATGGGTCCTTGCTTCTCCAAACATTCTTTCACACATGTAAGAGAGCCTTTTCCTTCTGCTAAGTACTTATACCTGTTCTCTATGTTTGACAACACCCGAGCTGTGCTCATGAAATGGTGGGGACACAAAGGTAGCTGCCCATGCATATTGGTGCTGAATTACTTTATTCTGAAATATTAGTAATTGTAGTTGTTAGGAGGTTGCTGTGGAACAGCACTGTTTCTTAAAAGCTGTAGATTGCAGACAGAGAAATACTGACTAAAATGCAAATTTTTTATCTTCCAAAGGCATAAAAAACTTTTAAAAAACGTGTTTTAAAAAAGAAGTTTTTTACTCAAGCAAACAGCTCAGTGAGCAACAAGCCAGCATTTTTTATGGAGACTCAGACAATGGAGCTTCTGTTTTCTAGCTTTTCTTGTCCTTGCTTCAAGTTTTGCCTGAAGACAAAAAAAAAGGGTTTAAAATTATTCCATCAATTATATAATACTATAAAATACACGGCATTTTATTTTCTCAGAATTACAGAGAGTTTGGAATTCTGCAGAAAAGGTGGGTGAGAAAAACATAATTAACATTTTGAAACCATTTGCGAGTAGTGAAGAGTATTTCTTCTCTCTTTGGGTGTCACTAAGCAACACCTTCAGAATAAATAGAACAGTTGTTATCTGAATTGTTAACAATCAAGCAGACTTGTTCAGGATATTTTATGATTCTTTTCAGACATCACCACACTCACTTACGATCTCTTGCTTAAATTAGTTTCCTAGGTTTACACTTCTACCTATGTATTTGCATACCTACATATAATTTTATTCTTATAGATAACAACTTTTTTTTAAAGGAGTTTTAAAACTCCTTAGTAGGAAATATTTGTTTCTTACTTGAATATTTCTGTAAGTACAAACTTGCAAATTAACCAGTGGAAAACTCCATTTTCTTTCCTTTTGTCCCTTCTGTCAGATTTTCAGAAGTCTTTCATGCCTTCTTTGGAAAAAAAATCTGCCAGTAAGCAAGATAGAGATCCATGGACATTTTCCAAAACTTTACTTCCTTTAATGAAGACAGAAAATGAGAGAAACTTGTGAGATGTTTTAAGCTGGCAGAACCTTGAATATTGAAAGAATGGTGTCCAAAGTAAGAAAAAATTCCTTCATATGAATTGTACGCAAACCAGTTTGCAAGTGTTCTACCTTCTCTAACCACACTGCTGTTCTAAAACCTATGGTCTCATTTGAAAGCTCTTTAGCTATTCTTTGCTGCCGAATGATGTGATGAGTGAGGGCTGGAGAAAGATCTTCTATTTATCCAAACTATATTTCCCTGATAACTACCCACCATGCAACACTTTCACACGCTGTAAAATTCACATCCTGTACTAAGCTACATTGTAGGTATACCTGCCTTCTGACTGCTTTTTCTCCCAGCTGGACCTCCATAGGCTCACCTAGATCTATCCATGTTGGCTCACCTTGCCTTGTTGGTGGGTTTTTGGATGAACCCTGTTACCATCCCCTGGCTCTGCCTCCTGTGCTCAGACCCTGCAGGGCTTTGACCTGCCAGTGGGCTACTGCTCGTGCTGGTGTCACCCTTGCTATCTCACTTTCCTTTAGCAAGCAGTCAGCCCTCACTGCTCCCTGACACAAATACATTTTTTACTCTAGTGATTACTGTTAAGGAATAATTCAGTCTGCCTAAGCCCCCTTTTTTTCAGGTTTCCAGTGACAGCTTTGTAAGGGAGACAGGTTTTTTACAACACTGATTTTTTTGCAGATCTTGTGAAGATCATCACAGGCACATAGCATGGTACAAAGGCAATAGAACTATGATCTTTCTCATTTAAAAAAATGTCAATTTAAAGCTTGCTCAATCTTACTCTATTTCAGCAAGGTTTTTTGGCTTGCTCATTTTTGTCTCACAGTACAAAATCATTCCTTAATTTCCACTGCCATGGGCAGAGAAGAGCAAGTTTTGACTGTCTTGAACAAAGAAACGACAAAATGAGTCTTTGAACCAGAATACTTTCTAGTGACCCAAAGATTTTAAAACACTCTCCTAGAGGATAATGCACTTCTAATCTCACCAGGGAGAAATAACCTTTACAGAGAATATAGAACGTTGAAAAATATAAAGACATAGAAACATACACACATATATACACACACATGCACATTTCACCTTATAATACCAATGATTTTTTTTTTTAGTCATAAAAAGTCCATTTTCTTGGGTGTAAAGGTGATCTTTATTATAGATATTGATAGCTAGTGCAAATGTCTCACATGCTTCTAGATCATTATAATATTTCTTATTTAAGGGCATGGGAAAAGCATGGGAAAGTAAGAAGCTAAATCAAATAGGCTTAATAATTTGCATCATGCTAGAACACTTTGTGAAATATGCAGTTAAATATTAATGAATTTTATTCTCCTGAGATAAAGTTTAGATTCGTGTAATTTTTATGAGTTCTTGTATATGCTTATACAGTCATAAATACCCATGTGTACCATAATAAAAAAAACAACAACCAAACTACAAAACCCCAAACTAACAGTCTAATTGTTTCCATTCTCCCATTTATTTCCTGTTTTAATGTATTGGGTCTAATCCTGATCTCAATATCTAAAACATTTGATTATTATTGTGTCACACAGATTTGGTTCCACTTACTGAAGTGGAGTTAAAAGGAAATGGACGAATTCATATCTTCCCATATTCTAGTCTATTTCTGTATTGATCAATAAAAAATATTAATTGAATTTGCATTGTTATTGCTCTGATAATGTGCCAACAATATTTGGACACAGATACGCTTAGCTTCATTGCAGTTCACTGTCAAAATCAAAAGCCAAACAGCAAAACTCTCTGAAGGAAAAGCTGAGATCATAGTGCTGCAACTGGAAGTAGTCACAGATTTATCTTAGTTGGATCCACCTTGATTTAACCAAGCAAAGCCGTGGTTAAATAGAGCATTCTGCTAAATACTTTGCTCTCTTTAACATCCTTAGAGGTATTCTGTAAGACCAGGTGGAAACTTTTCAGTTTCCTAAATGTTAACTTAATCTTCTTTCTTGTTTCTTCCAGATTTAAGATTAGTATTTGAGGAGAAGAATCAAAGATGAATACTGTTGTCATCATTTAGAATTTTTACATCTGACCCAGGACATTTGAAAGGAACAAAAACAGAAGCCTGGAAGCAAACTCATAAATATTTGGATCCAATCCATTGTTATTGAAAGTAACCAAATTATACATTTTCTTCTAAAGTTTTTCTGGTTTGATTGATTCTAAATGAGTTTGAGTAACAGAGACCATGGACACAATGCAAGGTAAAAGGATAGAATAGAAAACATGAAATGTGGCAAAACATTTTTACAAGTACTAGGTAAATCAAAGAGTATTTTTAAGAACATACTAAAATGAACTACACAGAAGGGGCAAACATTGAAGCATGGTTTGAGTTTTCTTGGATAAATCAAATATTACATATTACTTTCCTTTTCTACATTCACCTTGCACTAACTTTTCTCAGTGCTGAAGATGATAGCAGGAACATTCAATACAGTATTAACTATTGTAAATTGTTTTCACAGTTATCTTTTTGTATAGATTGATACACTTTAAATGGTAAGTGATATAAAATGCATATGCAATATTTTTTCTTTGACGTACAATATTTTTTAATTTGACTCAGTTCTAGACTGAACTCTTTAGATCAATAAAACTGAAAAGTACCTCTGCTAACTTGAAAATCCAATTGCTTAGCTACTTCAGTTACCTTACTTCTTCAAAAGTATAAGATAGATAAGAGAGGGGTTTTTACCAGAGGACAATATTTTAGCAGAGGACAATATTTTAGCAGAAATACGTATATTT
Source organism: Chionis minor (assembly GCA_013398295.1). NCBI lineage: Eukaryota > Metazoa > Chordata > Aves > Charadriiformes > Chionidae > Chionis > Chionis minor. The sequence continues at coordinate 288,949 of VZSF01010498.1, read as the reverse complement.
TTTTTTCAGTCACATGGGAAAATATTACAGAATATGTAGAAAGTGTGTATGGGTAATGTTAGATGGAGCGTAATCATGCTAAGTAATGCATGCAAAAGACTACAAACAAAAGAGTATAAAAAAGCAATGCTGTAGCTGAGAGGCCGTTGAAGTTACGAACTTCTGACTTCCACATCTAGAACTGTCTTCTAGAATGAGATCAAACTGGTTTAGTCAATCACAGGATATAAATATTAGGCTAAGGTTAATTCTGATCTGCTTAAAAGCAGGTAACAAATTAACTAAATCCACTTAACTTATTTGTAGTAATGCAGCTTTATTTTTGAGATAACAAAAGAAGTGCTTTTCCCTGGAGTGGTGATGTTCTGGCATTCTTCTGAACTTGTGTTCATGCTGAGAATCTTATTTGCAAGTATAAAAAGGATATCATTTCTTCATGACATGTGAAGCTAGGATGAATTTTAGTTCTAATACTGGCTACCTATTTAATATTTAGTTAACTATTTAATGAAGTATTAACATATTAGACCTCAGAATTTCATTATGAAGGTTATTTCTTCTGTTTAGTTTTAAATTGTTTTGCCTTTTATGTCTGATATCCAGTAGCTGCTGTATTTTCTGATCCGTATTTTCAGCCAAGTTCTTTAAAAGTAATTTGGACACTTATTTTTTTTAACTTCCCACCCCTTTTTGAGCAACTGATTCAGTGAACTCTTTTGGTTCTCAGCCAGTTCTGGGGAGTAATGTTTTTCTTTCTTCCCACACACATAAGGAAGGAAGAAAAAAATTTAGGACTGCAAAGACAAAATGAGAATGACTGCTCTTATACAGTTTTGTTTCCTGACACACAAGAACTAGCACAAGTGTCATTGGTAAAATTATATTCACGTTTCTTTTTAATTATCTTAAAAATGTTGACAGACTAAGATAAAAGTGGCAGGTTTTTTTTTTTTCTATACATACTAAACAATCTCAGGTGAAATCACTTTTTATGAAAACTAGTATGATGAGGGTGAAAAATAGTTCTCTTTTCTTGTTTTTCAACACTTGCTGAATGAAACGGAAGAGTTTGGACTGAAAAATTTGTCAGTCATTTTTTGATAATTTCTCTTGTGCTGTTAGACAAAAACCAAGGGAAACTCAGAATTGGAGCATGGCTACTTCAATTTTATATGTACTTTTTGAGTTGTAATGTTCTGAAGAAGAGAAAGAGGAAACAACCTGCCTAACTACATTCTTGGTGATATTTTAATGAATGAAATTAGACATAAGTGAAATAGTGCAGTTTTATCCCATCTTCCTCTTATCACCATAATCATACCACTGCCTAAAGACATAGAGGCCTGACATATTTTTGGAATAACATCTTACTGCAGTCATGCCTTCACAGTAGGTTCATTTTTATCACATAAAATAGAAAATGCAGGAGAATAATGAGAATGCTCTTTTTTAATCTAGTGCCACAACAAAAGGTATTGTATGTTGGGGGTAAGGGAAGAAAGTGAGACAATTCCTAGGGACATACACCAGTACTAACAGACTTGTTTTGCAAAGTGAGCTTCCTGCTGCAAAGCAATTCCTTATTTCTTGTTCTTTTCAGTCCTGACAATTGACCTAAAGCAGTGTATAAGGTTTACATTTCAGTGGTATCTACTGGAGATCATACTATTCAGTTTCAATCTGCAGTCTGTGAATACCCCTTCTACTATGACTGTTTCCTTGATTTTCACCATTATATGTGTTATAAACACAAATACTATGAAATCCAGTAGAAGCTTTAGAGCTAAGGTTTGATATAGTGACTGGAAAATACATCAGAAAATAGTTGTGTATGCTAAAGGCAACTATACTGTTGCCTCTTTCTAGTCTATGCTCATTGTTCACTGTAGAATTTTAGAGGAAAATATGCTCTCAGAATCAGGGTCCAGATAGATGCTCCCCTCCCCCAAGAACTTTTTCTCCTTTTTTCTTGCCATTGCATCTCCATGAATGAAAAAAAAATTATAGTCAGTTTTCCTACGGCCATTTCAATTTCATACTTCAGTTTGATCTTCCTCTTCTGTATTCTTCTGGTGCCCTTCAATTGTGTTACCTGGTGTGGATGCATCAACAATTATCAGTGTGAAAATCTAGTATGGAATATCATGCTACAGAGAAGATAAAAAGATAATGAAATAGAAAATACCCTCAAGTTGTTCATGTCCAATGTAGGACTTGAAATGGAATTTATTTGTTAACATGGGAAGTAAAGTGATAATTCAGCTAACTGTGAAGACATTTGACAGAAAATCTTCTTTTCTGTTCAGAAAGAGACATTTCAATTGTCTCGTAGAATAAAGAAAACCTTTAAGAAATTAATATTATTCAGACCACTTTAAAAGTAAAATATTTATGTATTTTTTTTCTTCTTTCCCACTCTACTTGAAAAACTGAGAATCTCAAAGCAGAAAAGTAGTGAGGCAAAGATCAGTTACAACCAAGAAAGCACACTTCAAGCAAAATCTTTTTTATGTAGATTACAGAAAAAACATGAATGGTTAACAATTCACTATTACCTGGGGCATCTTTTAACACATTGTCAAGGGCTTAAAAGAGAACACAAGTAAAGTTGTTTTTATTTGCATACAATAGAATATACACTTATCTCTTCAAGCACAGATTTATATTACAGAAAGCCTCAGGACTGGACAGTATTAAATTTATCTTCTTCAGTAGTTTTATCTTTTCTTTTCTCACTCAAAAGTGTAATAAAGATTATAATAAGATGGGCAATAGATAAAATAAGGATGCTAATAACAAAGATAATAAGATCAAAGTGCTACAACTTGGCACTACAAACTCATTGCAAACAGAAAAAAAATTGGATCAGAATAGTATACTACTGGACTGTTCCTCATTCTGGAATATATTATATTTGTAAACCTACGTCAATAGACTTAAATTTCTAGAATCTTAAGTATAATATTTACTGATCAATATAAAAAAACCCCCAACCACTTATTTAATGCATATACATTTATATGTTTGAGTTATTTTAAAAATGTCCTTAATTTGATTATTTTGGGAAAACAAATCCATTTTTTTATGAAATCATTAACTGGACATCAGCCCATATATGTAGTCATTTGAGAAGACCATTTTTTTTTAAAGGAAGCCCTTCAAATCATTATCTTTGCTGTCTCATATCAACATGTGCCATTTTGATATATGTTAACTTCTCAGACTTTATTCATGTCAGAGTCCAATACACTTTGACTAGGTTCTTTTGGGTATTCCCTGCAAGGAGGGTTTAATGTTTAATACCAGATTAACTTCTTTGAACATATTTGGCGTTACTTGGGCAATATACTGAAATCATAACACAGCACAGTATAGCAATTGCCACATACAATTGGATCACAACACAAACGTGATTCCCATTACTGATATCTATGTGATCACTGTCACAGTTCTGGGCATCCCCAGTCATCAGAAAGGAATCACAGAATAATAGAATCATAGGATAGTTTGGCTTGGAAGGGACCTTTAAGGGTCATATAGTCTAACAACCCCCTGCAATGAGCAGGGACATCTTCAACTAGATAGGGTTCTCAGAGCCCCATCCAACCTGACCTTGAATGTTTTCAAGGATGAGGCATCTTCCGCCTCTCAGGGCAACCTCTGCCATTGTTTCACCACCCTCATTGTAAAAAATGCCTGATTTATAACTAGTCTAAATCTACCCTCTTTTAGTTTAAAACAATTACCCCTTGTCCTATCAAAACAGGACGTGCTAAAAAGTTTGTCCCTGTCTTTCCTGTAGGCCTCCACTATGAACTGGAAGGCTCAATAAGGTCTCGCCTGAGCCTTCTCTTCTCCAGACTAAACAACCCCAACTCTCTCAGCCTGTCCTCATACGAGAGGTGTTCCATCCATCTGATCATCTTTGTGGCCTTCCTTTGGAGCTTCTGCAACAGATTCATGTCTTTACTGTGCTGAGGGCTCCAGAGCTGGACACAGTATTCCAGATGGAGTCTCACAAGAGCAGAGTAGAGGGTCAGAATCACTGCCCTTGGCCTGCTGGCCATGCTTCTTTTGACACAGCCCAGGGTACAGTTGGCCTTCTGGGCTGCAAGCACACATTCCTGGCTCATGTCCACTTTTCTTCCACCAGTACACTCAATTCCTTCTTGGCAGGGATGCTCGCAATCCCTTCATTCCTCAGCCTGTATTGATATTGGGGAGTGCCCAACCCAGGTGCAGGACCCTACACTTGCCCTTGTTAAACCTCACGAAGGACCTTGGACTAGATGATCTTTAAATATCCCTTCCAACCCAAACCATTTTACGATTCTACGATTCTGTGATTTTAGATGTTTATCTTAGGATAAATCCTACCTTTTAAAGCCTTATTTCTTTTCATGCGGTACACTGGAAACCAAGAGTGACCAGCCTAGCTGAAGAAATATACATTAGATTAAATGAGTTCCATCTGTTATGTTACAAATTCATTCGATGTCTCCATTTTTTGAATGTTTCATTAGAGCTTGCAGGTTTTGCCTCAATGTGTTAACAAGGGCTTTAAAGCATATACATATATGCACAACTTAAATGGTTGTGATTTGTTTGTTGTTTTTTTTTTTTAAATTTAAGAATCCATCATGTACAGTGTAATCTAATTAACTTCACAAAAGATACAGTTAGATTAAAATGTCTTATCTGAAGTTTTCTTTCCTTTGATTTTCTTGAAACACTCACTAACCCTTATTTCTGTGCTTTGAAACCTTAAGGAAGATAAGAAATAACACACTTACATTACACGAGTAAGATTTTATTTTACTGAGAAGAGAAACGTGAAAAAAAAATCATCCCTATATTCAAAAAAGAGATAAATTATTTGGCTAATGCTTTGTAAACAATAGCAAATTCAAATAAATAAAAGCCTGACAAATTTCACCAAAATAGCAAATGCTGGAGAAAGTTGAGTATGATAAAATCATAGCATCCAAACCACTATAAAGCATCACTTGCTAAAATTTCTTCAATGTTAAAATTTGAGAGTATCTGTCTTTGACTTTTCAAGAGCTATTGTGTAATGCAACTGATCTAGCCAAGGTGTCAATGTATTGCATCACATCAATGTATTAACTACAGGGTACGTGTCACTGACAACACTGGTAATCTCAGTACAGATTCTTTATGTTCAAAGGGTGGGCCGAAAATGGCTGCAAGGTATAAAACTATTAATATGATCTCATTTCCATAAGCTTGTCTTCACATGTACAATGTTATTATTATATAATTTTCCTGAAAAATGTTTTAAGTAAGAAAGACTCAGTTTTATCCAGGAGCTACAATGAAACAAAGTGGTGTGTATTTGTTCCCGAATTTCTCACACCATATGATGAATCACAGCAATTATAGGAAAGAACAATATTAGTTTTACAGTTATTGTTATTATCTTAAAGTACTAAGAATAAAATCCCATATTTCACTAGATAGTCCAATCACTGCCAATATATGTGACAGAGGAACATTTTATAATGTCTGTGTTTCACACTGACTGCACAACTAGAAATTTTCAGAGCCAAGTCATTTATATCTCCTTATTACCAGCTTGCAGAAAGCTTTGAGAATATGGGGCTAGTGACAGATATTTTTATAGTAAATATTGTTTTATTCTCTTTAACTGTAGTATGTATACTTCAGATTAGTTCCACTGCAGTTTATTACAGTAGCAGAAAGAGATTAGCAGTAGGAGAACAAGACATACAGCTTGCTTAGTCTTGTTTTGTAGTGCGAACTCCATTTATATAGAATTGGAGACTATTTAGGCAGAATCGGACTTCATGTATAACTTTAGATCTTATTGTGCTGTGTAGTCCAGTTGAACTGATTCAAAATTTACCTAAATGTTTGGCAGTTGTTTAAATGGAATATTTCTATTGCAAATTAGATTTCCATTAAGTATATTACACAAATATGTCTCTCAAAGTCTAAAATGTACCTAAATGTAGAAAGCTCAACTAAATTAGTGGATTAAGTGAGACTAAAATACTGAGAAAATACTTTTGATAGTTCTTTCAGCAGGGTGAACTACACTCAAAGCGAACAGATTTAACCGAATGGAAATTAGAATATTTTGTATGTTTGTACACTTCTGTGTTGTTTTTCAGGGTGGATGAATTATAATAATGATATTCAATTGATGCTTCATGTTTAGATTCAAAGTTCAAAGTAACCTACCTACTTACAGACATGTTCTTATGTGCAGAAGGTTGCCAGAGTCCAAATTCAGCCTAAATCACTGTCTGTGGTGCTGCTGGCAGAATAGAAGCAGCCAACAGGATACAGTAGTCCCAGAGCCAGTTTATTTGGGCATTTAAGATTTTAGAGGAAATAAAAAAGAAATTTCACTGTTTTATATTACCACATACGGACCGGCTCTGCAAATAAACATGGATGGTTCTTGCACCAAAGAAGATCAGCATTCTTCTGGGCTGCATTAGGAGGCGTGTTGTCAGCAGATCAAGGGAAGTGATCCTTCCCCTCTACTCCGACCTGGTGAGACAAATCTGGAGTTCTGGGTCTAATCCTGGACTCCCCCATATAAGGGAGACATGGACATCCCAGAACAAGTCTGGAAAAGGGCTGTGAAGATGAATAAGGGTTTAAAGCATCTCTCCTGTGATGAAAGGCTGAGAGAGTTGGGGCTGTTCCCTGAGCCTTCTGTACTCCAGGCTCAGGGAGGATATAATCACTCTATATGAATACCTAATAGGAGGTAGCAAAGAAGACGGTAACTCATGCTCCAGACTAGTGCACTGAGAGGAAAAGTGACAACAGGCCCATTCTGAAATACAGGAAATTCCACTTAACTGTATCAAAACCCATTTTTGATTCTGAGCGTGGTCAAACAGGAGTCTCAGTGCATGGAGATATTCAAAACCTGACTGGACTTCATCCTGCATGACAAGTTCTAGCTGACCTTGCTTTGAGCAAGGCAGCTAGACTAGATGATCACCAGAGACCCCTTCTAAGCGCAACTATTATGTGTGATTCTGTGGTTGTATTGACTTTAGCAGTTCCAATATGAGAGGGCTAATACCTAAATTAGGGCTAATACCTAAATGAGGCCCGATCTACAGCATCTATTTGTAGTATTTGTGCTTGATCTTAAAACATTTCAATTTGTCAACCTTTCCATTGCAACTTTCAATTTACAGTCTTTCAATGATATTATCTAAGATAGAAATAAGAATTAGGTATCATACTCTGATGACAGTCCAAGGCAGTGAGGAGCTGAACAAAGCTTTCTGTCTTTAGAAAGTTATTAAATTAATAATTAAATGCCTACCAAATTCTATTCCTGAAAGTAAAAGCAATAGCTCAAAAAAAAAAAAAATTAATGCATTCATTTTAAGTGTTGTATATTCACAGATAAAATGTTAAGAGATTCCTCCAAGTCCCCAATTCTGTTTATATATATTTGAGCAAATTGGACCACTTGGACCATTTACTCAATACTGCTTCAGAAAATTCAAGTTGATTCTAAGAAAATGTTATAGTTAGAAGGGTCTGTAGTTGCTCTCAGATTATTCACATCCACCTAATGTTAGCAGATTGTATCTGGAGAATGTAAATCCAGCATGTGCTGCTCACTTCATTCATGTTGGTTAGCATTTGTTTACACACAAACTGAACTACACACTTTGTAGCAAGGTCTAAAGGGTCTATTCACTTTCTTCTGCAAATATTTATGTAACTGAAATTCATGCATTTGAGATAAAAATGAAGTCACAATAACTGTTTGGTTTCTTCTGCAAAACTCTTATTATGTGCAATAACTGTTCTAAAAAAGCACCGTTGTCAGTCATGTTATTTTCTGATTTTGTTATAAAATTGATTATAGTCGTGTTGTTTGAGTGGATTCCATGTTTTTTCCACCCCCTTGCTAAAAATGGTTAGCTAGAAATCTAGAAACAAGACATGCTGCAGTGTCAAGAAATCTGTTATAGATTTAGAGAAGGGAAGAAGTTCTTCAAAGAAAAGTAACCACTCCATTTCCCTGTCAGGGACTCTCTTTGTGGACTGTGAAGCAATCATGAACTCACATTTCCCGATGCCTACCATTTCTCTACTCATGGTATATCTTGGTCAAGCCTTAGTAAAATATTGATTTTTTAAAAATAAGTTTATTGTGAAGTAAAAGAGATTCACAGGGTAATCTCCTTTTCTGTAAAGTGGCATTTAAACAAAACATAAAAGAGTCTTCAAATATTTTTGCTACCTTTATCATTAGACAGCGGCTTGTGTATTTGCTGAAGGTTATTCAAAAAGCAAATGTGAAAATATAGCATCAACTTTTTTCTTTTTTGTCTTGTCTCTGTTTTTTTTTCTTCACCTCCTCCCTTACATATACTAAAACTCACAAAATTTTGGTAGCACTAGCTCTGCTATAACGGCTTTCTTCTTGTAATTCCATTTTGAAGACATTCACATTCCTACTCCAGCATGCCTTAGCAGCAAATACATTTCTTGTATTTTTACTCAGTGTAATCAGTTAAACTTGTCAGTTTATCCACTCCTGTTTCTTACCTGTATCATAAGATAAATTGCACTATAAATCGATGTCACAAGCCATTTAGTGAACTTAGATAACATTAGGTCCTATTTTTTGTTTACTTGCTTTCTTTTATGGCTAATATATTATCATTAAAAGTTTCAAAATACGAGTTAAGAAGAGTTTAAAACAAATGAGTTGGCTGTTTTCTTTGTTTTGAGGGTTTTTTTAAACTTAAATTTTCATACTTGATCCCTAAAGAACACTGTTCAGAATCATTAACAGCAAATATGTGTTTACAGCTAGTTTAAATCAATTGCTAATTAACTCCACAAGGCAGAAATGGATTTCTGTTTAGCACTGAGTTTGCGCTTTTCCTTTATTCTTGACACTCACAGGTGTGAGGTTCAAACTACATTAACATCTGCTCTGTAGCTGCCTGATCCAAACCCCATTGAAACCAAGATAAATTTAGTGGGAAAATTTGATTGGAAAATCTTCACAAAAATCCTACAATCTTAGAAAAAATTAGGCTAGACAGGACTTCTGGAAATCTGCTCTGACACCACTCTCTAATCCGGGCCAGTTTTGAGGTGAGATCAGGTTGCCAATTGTCCAGTCACATTTTAGTACCTTTGTGGTCCCTTTGGAGAACCACTTTCAGTGCTTCACTTCCCTCATTGATTTTTTTTCCCCCACTTTTCATTTGATTGGAGCATCCCTTCCTGCAAATTGTGTCCAATGTCTCTTCTTTCATTGTGTAGTACAACCAAGAGTCTGCCTCCATTTTCTGTAAAACTACACCGTAGGTAATTGAAGAGAGCAACTAGAGTCTGCCTTTCCCTTGTATTCTTGAGGATGAATGAACTCAGGTCTCCTAACCCTCCTTGTATATTGCATAACATATATAATACTGTAGTCATAAAAATGAATATATATATCTCACAGCTTTTTTCTTGTTCTAATAATTAAAAACAAGACCAACACAAAACAATCCATTATTGATTAGCTTATTATTACTCAGCTTAAATGTAGTTGTTATTAGGGCAGCATAATGATTCCTATTAGGAGGTTATAGCTGATTACTGTACACAGACTTGCTATCAATTTTTATGCAGAGCCCTGATTACTTTCAGCAGTTCTGCAAGTGAATATGATAAAAGGTCAATTGAAACGGTCATGTTTATTCAGATTATGCATTTCCTGTTTTTGTTTTTTTTTTAATGAATAAGATTCAAAACATGTAAAGTAAAATAAATGCTGAGGGGTTTTTGTGGTAGTAATACTTTTTTTTTTTTTTAATAGAATATAGCAATGACTGTTGGATACATGATGGACAAAACCAAAGAAAATATATTGTATAAAAATAATTGTTAAGTACAGATAATGCTCATTTTATACTAAAAGACTTCCTGTATATATGTCTGGAGACCTGTACTATTTGATTAGACATATGTGTCTGAAAGGAATATGACACCATTGGATTTTATCTCTGGGATATTAAATATTCATTTTTATTTTGAATATATCATAGTAATCAGTAAGTCATACCTGAAATTTTCCTAATCCATAGAAACAGGATTTCAATGCATTTTGTGAAGAAGTATTTTTGTACACAGGAAGGCACAAAAGGAACTTGTAAGATAGGTAAATTTAGGTCTTGCTCACTTAGATTTTTGTGTTGCAGAATCCAACCACGGAGATTCCAGTATATATATCAACTACAAAATTCTTGCTCAGAGAGTGCAGGATAGATTAGCAAAACATTAGGGGAAAAAAAGGTCAGAATATTTTCTTTGCTTTAAAAAATTATATTACAAATTATTCAATTTCCAGCCTTTTAAAATATTTTTTCTTCTATGACCTGTAGATGGCAGTCTTGTACCATTCATGAAATACACACGTAACTACAAATACGTATGCACACAGAAAGAAATATAAAATATTAGGAAGGTGAGAAGGACATAGAATTTGTGGGGTTTTTCATTTCATTTTCCACATCATGAGATGGTAACTGTATGAAGTACAAAATTTCTGTAAATCTGATTTAAGTCTTTATATGGTTCTGCATTTTGTATATTTATGGAAACTAATTTCACTGTCACAATGACAATAACAAAAATAATTATCTCTAAAATATTGCTAGTATCTTTAGTAGAAAATAAGTGCCTCTGCAAGTGATAGGATACTGTCATGCTTCACTAGGTTGAATGAGTGTAGACAATTTCAGAATTGGACATCATACTTATGAGTTATGGGGAACTTTTCCTTAAAGTGTATTTCTAAACTTATGGTAGCAAGAAACCTTGCACTTAGCGATATAAAAGCCCTAAACATCAAACAAATTTTATTTGAATTACTGTGGAGCACTCAGATTTAATCTGTGAAACAGAGACATAAATTTGATCTTTGTGCACCAGAAAAAAAGAACACACAGAGACACACACAAGACCCACCACCATGAGTCAATCAACCAAAAAAATACCTCAAAGGTCTTCTGACAGCACTATAAGGAAAGCAAAATTACAGGAAAGTATTTTCTCAGCTTACACAGTAGCCTACCACACAACACCTTCACATATCTTTTGATAAGTAGTTGTGCCATTACTAAAATGCTGCATGCATCCTAACAGTGTGATAGAATAGCACAGTCTGCAGCTATTTGGGGAAAGAAAAAAAAAAAAAAAAAAAACAAAAACCCAACACAAGCCCCTCTAACCAGTTTTGTGAGTTTTCTGTGTCATGTACTTTTTTTTATTAATGGGCTATTCTTTCTGACTTTTGAAAGGTACTATATGGGGCTGTGATACAAGAATCCTAAACAGATACTCCTCCACAATGTGGCTTTGCCTTAGTGCTTTCAAGCCTTTCTGGTTTGCAGAACTAATTTATGCCTTCTTTTTTACACGAAATTGTTTCTGAATGATACTCTGATGAAGTATTCTGCATTTGAGCAACATGTCTGCATTCTGCTTTTTGCTGATGCATCACATTTGAAGCATTACTTTTCACTGCCGAGATATAAAGAAGGTGGTAACAGGAGAATAAAAACTAATTTGCCTCAGCAAAACATAAATGCTCCTGATATTCAGCCTGTGTTCCTTAGCCTTCTACTTGAAGAAGGCAAATCTTATTTTCACTTGTTCATGAAATTGCCATGGGAATATATATTGCCCAATATAAATAACTTGTCAAAGGATTTATTAAATAAACAACTTATATCACTAACCCAGCCTCAGCTTTTGAACAAAAGCTGTTCCTTATCCTAAGCAGAAAGCATGCCTTAACTATAAAATCGCTGGCTGTGGACTAGGCTCCATTACAGAATCCTCTATAGATTTCCTTCCTCATCTTAAACATTAATTTTAGTCAAATTATGCCAATGTTTGTTTTAGTCCTTATTTGTTGCTCATTGTCATTTGTGTAGCCACTGCTCACAACACGAGATACTTGCAAATGAGGATGTCTAGTTTTGAAGGCTGTCTGGTGCTGCAGTGTGTCAAGGCTTGCCTGGCAGAATTTAGTCCAATTTCTCTGTGGAATCTAGACACATAAACTCCTTCCCTTTCCAACTTAAATGCCCTAGGATGTGGTAAGAAATATCAATATATCCTGATATTTGAAGAGCTGTGTGCCTTTGCTCTGTATTCAGCGTGACAATTTGGCTTGATTATGTTTTGAACTTGGACCAGTGGAAATGGTAAAGCATAGGAAACAGGGAATCAAGGCTGTCATAGTAAGAATTTAGTAGTGCTTATGCACAAAAGATGAACTAAATGCTGCGTCTTAAAGATTTGAAGGACAGAAATTTCACACAGCACACAACATAAAAAAAAAAAAAAAAAGAATATGCTTGGATTAGAGCAAATCTGAAAAAAACCCCCTGAACAAACAGGAAGAGCTACTTAAGACAAAAGAAGGAAGCGATAGGAGCGGTAAACCTGTAGTCTTAATCACTGTAATTAGTTACTGAATTGTGAGGTTTGGTTAAACCTTTCCATCTGTCTCAAACTATATTTATTACTCTCTATTCACTGATCATTATAGAAATTTCCCTTTCTGTACCTCTGATTCCTCGATAGCTCTTCCACATTAACTACAGAAAATAATCAAAGTAGTATGCAATAAATATTGATTTTAAAAAATTATTTTAAAATATTTAAAAATTCCTTTTCATTAGAAGAAAAAATCTTGGATCTTAAGCAGTACAACATTTTGCTTGTTCAAGATAAATATGAAGGAAAAAAGGGAAATCTTAAGCTATCTGAATGAGAGGAAGATATGAGATTTTCTCTTGTGCTTAATCTAAAACATGCAACTTGTATGAAGTGATATCTCATGTCTCAGATTTTATTCTGAGATCTCAGGCCTTGTTCTTTTCCAATGTCCTTTCCATGAGAAAGTACATGGAATTAGAGGTGCTACAACTGAGAACTGATCTCAAATGGTGATAGAAGCAATAGCATATTTCTTCCCATCAGTCCCACAGATACTAAAATCTCCATCAAGTGTTTGAACGACTTCCTTGTTACAAGTCCTCTTCATGAGTGCATTTATGGAGTTCATATGGTATATTCACTGCTGCATTTAGTCAATTCTGTCATCAGTGCGGTCTTGTCTATGCAAAAATAAAACTCAAGTCTTTGCAGTTGAGGTGGTTTGGGTTTTTTTCCTCCACAGGAATTTCAGTCACAGCGCTCTTAATTTTCACTTAATATTAGTAGATACAATCAACACTGTTAGTGATTAATCTTAATGTCACCTGTTTATAGATGCAATAATCAAGTTAATACACTAGAATAATACACAATTCATAATGCCAGTGTATGGACCAAGTGTTTTACTTGCTACCATATGGCCTTATATAGCCTTCTAAGGATTTTTATGTGTTTTGGTAGTAAACTGCCAGGTCACATGTAAGCTTTTCTGCAGTATCTTGATCTTCATACCCAGAAAAGACAAGTTTCTCATCTTTTATATGTAGACCCTCCATTAAATTTCTACTCATACCCATAGTGGGTTCCATGCAGCCACAAGATCTCCAAATGGCAGCAAATGCTATATATAAGTCTCTCTGAAGTGACAGGGGACAATCTGAATTCTGGGTGTCGCTATTATATTCAGCAGAATTACACCTGAGACGAATTTGACCTGAAAGCTTTTCTTTTCATCAGTGACATAGATTTGCTTACTGCTATTCAAAATTAAAGATAAGCACTAAATCAAATACAATCTCTCTCAGCTTGTGAAGAAACTGTCTTACAAATAGGATCATGATGAGCAAAGCTACAAAAAAACCCCTGCGTAGCTGGAAATCAAGGAGAGCTACTAAATCTGCTGATCTGTAATGTGAACGATTTGGAGCTCAGTCCATTTCCTTTGTCAAAGAAGATGTGTTCATCAGAGTCAGTAAAACAGTAAACACATGATCAACTCTGATAATGGACTCCTAAGTCTGAATGACAAAGTTTTGAGACAATCCAATAGTTAAGAGCTTGGACAAATTCAGATTAAGCAAGAGGTACAATGCTTTCTGAAGAGTGACAGGAATTAATAATTTAGCTTTATTTTTTTGCTTGCTTGGTATTGAAACAGCCAATCTTATTCACGCAAAATGAATTTTACTACCAATGTAATGCCAATTATTTCAGTAGTTCATTCAAGTTTTATTATAGGAGAGTGCATGAAGGCTATTTTGCCACATATAGCAGCTGGAAACAATTTCTGACCCACGAAATAAAGAAAACTTGGTGTTAAGATTTATGCAGTTTGCTAGTGTCGTTTTGAGTAAATTAAATATGGAGTAGGGAGGATATGCTTCGGTGTTGGCTGAAACTGTAGTCAAATAAATGACCAAAATACACTTGGTAGACAAGGAAGGTTGGACCAGATGATATCTAGAGGTCCATTCCAACCCCTAACATTCTGTGATTAACCCCCCCCCCCGCCAACTTAATACAACTTGGTGTTTGTTTTTTAATTTTTTGCATTTTTGCTTTTTTGGTTTTTTGGGTTTTGTTTTGTTTTGTTTTGTTTGGTTTTTTTTTTTACTTTAACAAAATATGATATGCAACATCCACTATAACACCATCAGGATTAAGAAGCACAGAGTTTACCATATCCCAGGAAGAGGTGTTACTATCATTCAGTAGTATATTTACTGTGTAATCCTATTGAAGGTTTGATGGATTACAATACACAATAAAGTTTTTCGTAACACATGCAGTTTGTGTCTCCACAGAAACCTCAATGTGTGGGTTTCCTGGTTTTCAAAGGCTTCCATTTATTCTTAGTTAGGCAGAGTGTGTTGTAAAGTCTATTGTCATATTTGGTATATTGTATATGATTGTCCACAACTTTAACAAGTATATAGACACAATATAAGATTAGTGCATTCTTTATGTAAAATATTGAAAAAAAGTAGATCATGTAAGATGATTTCAAAATTGCACTTCCTTGTATGAGATAATATCTTACATTGAATCTACGAAATGTTTGACGTTGAATAGACTGTAATTCATCAAGAACCACAAATTTATCACATAATAATTCTATTATTAACATAAAAGAGATATTACATTTTACCAAAATTAAGTTAGGTTTATTATGTTATTATGCCCCGTCTTTTTTTTTTTTTTTTTTTTTGATGAAGGGATATCTAACATTTGAAAGGAAGACAAAATCTTGACGAATAATTTGAAATCTTATGTATTCATATTTTAGTTTCTGCTCAATTTTACAGAATCAGTTTTTTTCTAATTCTTGCTTTAGAAGATATTTTGCTCTTTTGTATCCTCATTGTCATTGGAATATCCTGGATGACTTTAATAAAAAAGTGTGGTCCATGTGATTTCTGAGTTGCAATATTCTGAGGAGAAAAAAAAAAAAAACCCAAAACAAAACAAACCCACAGTAAAACACCCACAATAAAAAGGTGATGAAAAATAAGAATTAATGTCTTTACTGGGAATAAATAAATAATCTTGGATTTAGCATAGTAGCAAAAGGCAGTTTCCAGAACAATTTGCTCTGAAGTACAGCCCTTTCCAAAAAGTTATGTCATTGTTGACTGGGATTCTAGCAGGAATAAGTGTTTGTTCTTCATGTCCTCTCATAGCTGTTATTACACTTTGTTTTGTGTTCTAAAGGCAAAAAAAAATCTTATTAATTAGCATGAAGAAAAATGGCCTTTCTTACAAATGCTTCAAGACTTACAATGAAGTAGAAATGCTACTCCTTTTCCATAAACCAAGAAATAGGTGTAATATTAATTATCTAATAACAACAGAAAAATAATTAACTACTTTCTGTAAGTGTCTATATTGCTAAGAGTAAAATGTCACTCCTTGAAGTGTTACTTGTGAAATTCTTGCCCTTTTGAGATGAGTTCATGTTATCATGGAACAAATATTTCAGTTGCAAGGTTGAAAACCTCATTGGCATTGTCTTCCCCAAATCCTCAGGTTTCAAAACAAATAACATTGAGAAAAAATGTACATATACATTTGCTTTTAGTATACTTTATAGATTAGAACAATCTACCTAAATATCAGCAATATCTATACTTTTAGGGAAGACCCAAATATCTCTGAAGTACTTTAATTCCATTAAAACGTTCTACCTTTTAATGATCTGTTTTCAAATATCTTCTTGAAATTGGAGCCAGAACATTACTTCTACATTTACAACTGATAGAATAATAGCATTATTTATTGTTTTGAGGGGTTTTTTTTAATCATACAGAAATAACACTTCAGTTTTTCAAAATCTAGTACTGAATATTTGCCAGCTAGGATTTCCTACAACTGAAAATGTAAACTGTTGCTGGAACACAGTACTAGTGAGCAGTACTACTTTAAGTACTACTTAAAATTTCATTTAGCCATAAAGATTTGACATTCTTTCAAAAACAAGGCATAACTTTTACAGAATTAACCTGTCCTTAGGTGCAAGCAAGAAAGAAAAAGAGGAAAAATAAAGGCAAAAAGTAAATTATAAAAATAAAAGCTTTATACACCGTAGGAATGATGATTAGTTGTGTCATGTTTTATCTTGGCATTCTACATTAAACTTGGCAGCTTTAAGTGCATATTATTCACAAAAAAATATGGTAGATTGCAAGTTCTTGCTCCAGGATAAGCAGGCAGTTAAGACAGAGTTAAAATATCTCAAGTGTTGACAGCATTGATAAAAATTAGTTCTGTCAAAAAACTATTGGAATCTGTGAGATATTTGTCCACTGATTTTGGTGAGAGCATTTTAAGAGCTTCTGACAAATATCTTTCTCATCATTCCTTTGGGAACATACACTCTATAGCAGAAGAACAATTTTAATTTCTTTCAACAATTACACCTCATAAAATGTGGTGGAGGAAAGATCACTCAATGGGATTAACCAGGATTTTAGAGACACAGTTGCAATTCCCTATTTCTGCTACAAAACCTGGTCAAATTTTAGTCTCAGTGGCAGTTGTCAGCCCAGCAGTACTTCCAAGTCCAGCTATATTCCAGCTCTAAGTAGGCTACTCTGTTGCCTGCAAAGCCCCTGCTTTCTGGAGAAGGAAAACACTTCTAGGCTGTAAGGGCATGGGGTTGGAGTGTCCCAGTCTGCATCTGACATAGAAAAATCAAGGCACAGCATTTTGGGAAACATTGTTGCATGTTCTCACCTCTCAAACATGAAGCATCATTATCGTCTTATTTTTCCATAAATAGAATAAATAAGTCTGGTTGGTACTTCATCAAAATACTGTGAAGAGAAATACAGTGGGGTTTAGTGCAACTTTTACATTAAAAATACCAGCTGTGTAAGTCGTAACAGGTGGATGCAAGTTCACTGTATGGATCTTATTACCTCCAGGTTAGCACTGTGGCAATAGGGTTTTTAGGAAAGATGTAGCTTAAGCATAGGGACAACAAGCTTATCTACAAAAGACTGCTTGTTTATCCCTAGAACATGCACCTTTATGGCATCCTGGGGTGCATCAAGAGGAATGTGGCAAGCAGGTCAAGGGAGGTCATCCTCCCCCTCTACTCTGCCCTGGTGAAGCCGCAACTCGAGTACTGTGTCCAGTTCTGGGCTCCCAGGTTCAAGAAGGACAGTGAACTGCTGGAGAGGGTACAGCAAAAGGCTACAAAGCTGATTAGGGGGCTGGAACATCTTTCTTAAGAGGAAAAACTGAGGGAGTTGGGTCTTTTTAGTCTGAAGAAAAGAAGACTGAGGGGGGATCTTGTCAATGCTTTTAAATATTTATAAATAAAGGGAGGGTGAAAGGAGGAGGAAGCCAGTCTTTTTTCAGTGGTGTCCAGTGAGAGGACAAGAGGTAATAAGCACAGATTGACCATAGGAAGTTCCATATGAACATGAGGAGGAACTTCTTTCCTTTGAGGTTGGCAGAGCACTGGCACAGGCTTCCAGGTGGAGTCTCCGACCCTGGAGACATTCAAAACCTGCCTGGACGCCATCCTGTGCAATCTGTTGTAGGTGGACCTGCTCTGTCAGGGGGGTTGAACCAGATGATCTCTAGAGGTGACTTCCAACCTCTAACATTCTATGATTCTATGAACTTCATTTCTGATTTTCTCTACAGTCTTCCCGCGAGTGGCGCAGGTGGATGGGGAACGGGGGTTGCAGTCAGCTCATCACACGTTGTCCCTGTTGCTTCTTCATCCTCAGGGGGAGGATTCCTCACACTCTTCCCCTGCTCCAGCGTGGGATCCTTCCCACACAAGATAGTCCTCCATGAATTTCTCCAACATGATTCCTTCCCAGAGGCTGCAGTTCTTCAGGAACTGCTCTTGCATGGGTCCTTTCCATGGGGCGTAGTCCTTCAGGAACAGACTGCTCTAGAGTGGCTTCCCCACAGGGTCACAAGTCCTACCAGCGTAAGCTTCTCTTTCCACAGGTTCTGTCAGGAGCCTGCTCTAGTGTTGGCTTCCCACAGGGTCTCAGCCTCCTTTGGGCACATCCACCTGTGCCAGCATGGGGTCCTCCATGGACTGCAAGTGGATATCTACTCCACTGTTAACCTCCATGGGCTGCAAGGGAATCTCTGCTTCAGTGCCTGGAGCACCTCTTCTTTCTCCTTCTTCACTGACCTTGGTGTCTGCAGACTTGCTTCTCTCAAATATTCCCACACCTCTCTTCTGGCTGCTGGCCAGTGGTGGTTCTGTCTTTGAGACAGCTGGCATTGGCTCTATTGGACATCGGGGAAGCTTCTAGCAGCTTCTCACAGAAGCCACCCTGTAGCTCCCTTGCTACAAAAACCTTGCCATCAAACCCAATACACTCCTACCAAAATACACAATTTCTATGCATTTTAAATGGTAAGTAGATCCATAGTTCAGGTATTAGAGAATACAGTTGTGGCAGTTAACATTTCCTCAGGAAGAGGAAGACCTAAGTTCCCTCTGGACACCTGACTAAGCATGAACAGAACATCTCCTTCTCAGCTGCAAACTGAAATCTGAAAGAAGGCCTGAAAAACCGAATCCAACAGAAGGTTTACAGTTCTGAATTTCAGCTTGAAAGAAATTCTTTAGACAGCTGCCTAGGTCTGAGATGTTGTTTACAGGCTTAACAATAGTCAACAATAGTTTACTATCAATAGTTTAATATAATAGGCATGGATGCAGGTGTAAGGAATGAAGTGGAGCTTCCTCATCATGGTTTGATCTTGCTCTCTCCATTGTTTTAGTTTAAGCCTGAGGCCTTGCTTGCTGGTGAGCCCCCAGTACTCCCAGTACAATCTCACTGCCTGAATGCTTAATACTAGCACCTAGACCCTTGACTAACCTCCTCCACAGATTGTACAGGATTGCTCAACATCCACAATACAGTATAGAGCATTTCACCTGGTTTCTGTTTGTAGAAGACTCAAGTGAATTGACCATGTGCACACAGAAATGCTTGAGTTAGGCAATTACTTGAGCCATCTTACTTAAAACAGAATTTCCCTAATCGATGAAGGCAGAGATATACACCTCTAGTGGGCAATCTGGCCTAATAAACTCCTGACTTAACTTGCAAAGGTCTGAAATCACCCTCAGCTGACCATTAGAAGAGTCCTAAAGAGACTATGTTCCTAACCAAGGAATTTCATTTAAATGCCTAAAATTAGATGGTTGAAATCTAGTCCAAAATATGAGCAGAGCTGGGAGTCAAAAGTATCTCTGTCCCAGTCCACCTCTGTAATCACAACACCTATCTACAATAAGAACTGTCTGTTCAGGTGGCAATATTTACATAGCAGTAAAATTGGTAGTAAGAAATAAATGTACCTGGGTTATGATGAAAGTGAAAGGTTTTAGTATTAATTTAGCAAATAAAACTATTTATTTGCCAGTTAAATTAGGGGAGAAAAATAGCTTGAGACCTTGAAAATCGTGCTCTTTATTATAAAAATACCTTGGCTTATAAACCCTGTCTGTCTTAAAGCAATTGGTTTTACTTTGTTGAACTTCGAAAATAAAGTTTTCTTTTTTCCTGCACTGACTGAAATAATTTCCGGTTGGTATTTTTTGTTGCATTTATTTTCCTCACAACTACTGGGCTGATGACAACTCACTTGTCACACTGCCGAATCATTATAATCAACTGATAATTGAGGCTTTGTGCTAGTTAGCCTTTGCAAATTCAATTTCTTTAGCTAGAATGGTATCATTACAGACAGATTTATAAATCAGTATTACATGCTAATTACCAATATCAGAAAATAATAGCTAAAGTACTGTCCTGAATAAGCTGAATGTTAAATATACACAGAATGCATAAATAAATAGCTCTGTTCTTCCCCTTGCTGCAATTTTTGAGAAAATATTTAGATGCTATTAAAACACATTGTATAATTCCTACATTCAACAAAGTTGTGTGTTTTCTTTTTGTTTTGTTTTGGTTTTAAAAATCTTGGGGTGTTTTTGACATGTAAAAAAGAAAAAGGTTTTAGAGGAGCAGTCAACAATACTGTGTAAAGACAGGAAAGTTCTCAGATTATTTCTCCCAGAAGGTAATCACTGGCACCGAATCTTGATTGCAATCACATTTTAATGACATTCCTTACCCTTCCTAATTTTTTGGTTTATAATTCTCTAAGCTTCTAGTGAATTTATAAACAGAGAGAGAAGGAAAGAGACTCAGTTTGAATGCGTGGTAATTGGCAAAAGGCAAAAGGGAGAGTCAATTATCTCAGATTATTAACACAGACATGCTACATCTGGTAGTGACTGAGTCTGTTTGTCCAGAAATACCTATCAAATAAATAATTAAAATCAAGTGTTGGCAGATGTGGATCTTTCCTCTCATGATTGCTTTCTCCCAATGTACAAGATTTCATCAAAACTTTCAGTTTAATTCCAGAGGATTTTTTTTTTTTTAACAATATCTTGGAAGGTCCAAAGGTTGTATGCACAATACATGGAAAACTTCCTAGGAAAATTAGACATCTAAAAGTGTTTATTTAAATTTTCCCACTAGTTCTGGCGTAAGCTCTGTTAAAATGATGTAGAAAGTAGAAAAAATCTGTATTCTTACAGTGCACTTACAGCCTTGAAGGAAAACCTGTTGGGATTGGCTGCAGATGGCTTCATCATAGAAGAAGAATGTGCCTCCTAACAGTTGCTTGTTCTGTATGCATGATCAAGCAACAGTCAATGGTTTCCTGTGCTTCATTAACTGTGGTGACGGGAAGAAGTATGATACTCTCAAAATACCTGTCCTTCCTCCAGACTAAGGTAACACCGCATGGAGGAAACACTAAGAAACTTGAATTTCATGGAATTTTTTTTTTCCATAGAGCATAACAGGAAACAGCAAAAATTCAACAAATTCACATAAAATTATTGTAAAATTCTTAACAAGAAATTAAATCACATTATAGTAAGCTTGAGTTTTTGATACACACATTGTCACCTCTCATCAAATGGAAAAAAAAAATTCAGTTGGGCTGATGTTTTTGGGTTTTTTAATGGTTTTTTATAATTACAAAAATATGATACAACCTTTCAAAAAAATGTGCCTATGACAGAGATTCTCAAATGATTCAGCATAATTCAGTATGCATGTAGACCAGGATTTCCTTAAATACCATGTTTAATTTTCTATATTATAAACTGTGGGGCAAAAGGGAGGACTGAAACTTTTTGGCTTTCTGTTGAAGTAGTGGGGTCTATCATGTTAGAAGAGGCATCAGCAGATACATTTAAGGTTCTTTTTTCTTTTTTTTCTGAGTTGGTTGTGTAGTTGTAGTCAAGTTACTCTTTCTCCCCGTAGCTTTGCTACCATTTCTCTATTTTCTCCATGCCTTCTAAGACTCATATAATCCCAAAGAACATGTTTAAAATGAGTGAGTTGGTGTGTACCTTAAAAGATCCTCTCTTTTGACTGTTTACAGTCTTTTTGACTGTAAACCTTTTGATTCAGATTTGACAGCTATGCTAAGTTCTGCCCAGGCAGTTTGAGTCCTTGCCCCTAAACTGGTGTTTTCCAGTTTAAACACTTCTTTCTCCTACATTTCACAAAACAAAATATGAAATTATGGTAATAGAATAACCATAAAAGTTATGGCAGTCTAATGCGGCACAACTTCTTATAATTGTGAAAGATACACTTATTTCTAACCTTGAAAGTTTCTGACGTAACAGACTTGAAGTCCTAGAAACCCTGAGAATGCTACTGTAAATTGCAATGGTTCACTCCAGAAAACATAGAGCTGGCAACCAGTGTATCTAGTTCACAGGTGAAGTATCACCCTAACATTCTTCTTAAAAATGCTATAGGGTGTATTTACACTGATTTTTGGTTTGGTGGGAAATGTGTACTACACAGAACAGATAATTATATAGAATCATAGAATGTTAGGGGTTAGAAGGGACCTCTGGAGATCTCCTGCCAGAGCAGGTCCACCCACAGGATATGGTATCTTACAGAAATTTTGTTGGTATTTCCTCAGAATAAACTGTGTAATACATGCACTTTCTACTGACTTTTTCAGTTTATCATTCGGAATTCTGAGTTATGATCTAATAATGCTTCTTCTAAGTAATTATGATTCCTACCATGAGGTTTATTTTTCTTCATATTTACAGTGGGGTTTTTTTTCCCCATGCATGCATATTAATATACACATTTATATAAAGCCATAAATTATTCTGACAAGGTAGATTGAGTCCTTCAGTTTAATATATGTGCCTAACTTAAACCTCACTTTGAAGGTAAACAACAAAATAGATGTGCACATATTTTTGAAAGGACTGAGAACCTAAAATTTCTCATTCAGTGGTGTCGTAGATGTATGGCTTTTTAGAGCTGCCTTAATTTGGTGTCTTAATAAAGGCCTAGAAGCCTAATATTAAGAACCAATTTAAAAATTCTTCACTGTGTTCAGGAAAAATTTAAATCATAATGTCAGTCACATATGACAAGGATCATTTTGTTTCATGTACTTAGTCTGTAAATAATAAATATATATTTTACATATTTTGTGAGAAATAATATACATATCTTATTATGAATAACAGACCAATTTTTTAGAAGAGGCCGAAATCTACCACAGATATTATACTGAAAACACTTCTAGCAATTAGAGATTTTTTTATCCTGTTACATATTTCTCCTCTGGCTAAGCGATTCAGTGCCCAATTACCATGGACTGATATTTTTCACCTTTCTCATACTTAGTGATAACTTACATTAAACTAGGCATAATAAGTTTACTTTTAAATTAAATTGGTAGTAAACACAAACAAGTCATAGAAATTTTTTTTTTTTTCACTAAAAGTAACCAGTAAGGGTGAGTTTGTTGGCACAACTGTGTTGTTTAACCACTTAATCATTGTTTAACCACAAAATTGTATTTAACCGCATAAGCCATAGATGATACAGCCTCAGTGTGTTTTTTTCAGTCCAGCAAATTTGTGACAGTCATTAATGGGACAGACAGTAATTCAGCTCCCACCTCTTAAAAATCTTTGTTGGTTTAACAAGTATTACTTATTTAGTAAGGAACTGGTAAATTGTTTACTTACAGCATAATCTAACAAACAATTATAATTTTGAAGGAAGAATTTTCTTTTTAAATGCCTAGCTTGTAAGAAACTAAAATAATGAATAAACAAACCAGAAGCAAACTTACTATGGCGTAATAGAAATAGAGAAGAGAGAAGTTTTTGAAAAATAACTTTTTTTTTTATTAATGACCTTCGCATACACACTGACCTTCCCAACTGCGGCTACCCTTTTTCTTTTACTCTATCTTCTTAACTTCATATCTGGCTGCAAAAGGGCATCAGTACTCAGAATAAGAAGTCACCCAAAGCAGCTCTGCTCTCCCCTTTTGCCATCTCTTCTCCAGCAGTTGGACAAGACATGAGTCTGGATGGGCCTCAAGTGCCCAAATTGCTGCAGAAGGGCAGATTGATTTCTAGTCCTGCTGGGGTCCTGGAGGGGGCTGTTGAGGCAGCAAGCCTGAGAGCTAGTCAAGGGAGAAAAAAGGGGATAGTGGTGGATGTGGCAGCATAGGGAACAGCTTCAGGACTCCATGCATGAACACACACCTGTCTCTTCAGCCTTCCCTCTGACAGGAGAGGTAACAGCGAGAGCTGGCAGGGCCAAGGATCTTTTTTGCCCTTTTGACTTGTTTAGCTTCCAGTACTATTGCCTTTTTGTGCTACTTTTCCTGTGGTGTCGAGGATACAGCTTTTAAACATATTGATCACTTTATTTACAGAACAAGAATTTTAATTTTATGATGTATTGATAAAGACACAGATAAAAGTAGTAATGTGCCAGCTGTTATAACCTAATGATATGAAAACAGCCACAATTGTAAGCAACAAAATTCTTTAAGAGGCCACTGCTGTAGCAGGAAAGAAAGAGAAGGTTTGTTATTCAGCATCCCTGAAAAGACTTGGCTGACCTTTCCCATCACACTAGTGGTAAGTGTAATGGGAATTGCTAAGGGCACTCTTCTGTCTTTGTTCCGCAGAGGTTAACTGCTGGTCACCTCCTTCTGCTGTCACCTCTCTCTGCTCCACAGTTGCTAACTATTCTTTTCTCTCAAGTGGTCTGATTGATTACCATAATTACATTATTCTCAGAGCAACTGTAACTGGTATTTAGTTTGGATTTTGTTACTTCTTGTCAGACCCGATGAAAGGAATCAGAATATGTGCGTGAATATGCATGCACATGTGTATGCATTGTCAAAATCTGTCAGCTAGAAACTAACAGTGGCTGAGAAAGATAGGCTTAATTCTAGTAACTTGTGTTTGCACGTTGTCTATTTATTCATTGAACTATCTATCTGATCTCCTGTCAGGATAGTGTACAATAACCTTCAACATCTATATGCTTTATAGCGCTGTTAGTGATGAATTGCGAAGTGTTGTAAGCTACTCTTTTCCTTTATATTTCTCATAAAATGGTCGTCTTTGATTCTTTATATTTTACAGTTTTCCCTTTTTTCCCCTCCAGCCATAGAAATAGCACTAGAAACTTTCTGTTTAAAAGGAATTCAAATTGTGTAATATATATCCATAAGAAGAATAATATAATGTGTGCACACGATGTTACAAACCAATCATGCATAAGGTCATGTTCCTATATAGAATTAAAATAAGATGGAATGAGGAATTGTTCTTTTTCTCCTGTTACAGACAAGAATAACTTCTATAAAAACACTCTTTTCAAATGAGAAAGCAAAGCAAAGAATATATAGGAATGAAAAACATTCCAGGTAAGTACAATCCAGTAGGTACAGAGCTGATCATTTTCCAGACTAGAAAATCTGAAATCATGGCTACATAATACTCGTGAATACTGCACAGATATCCCCAAGCCAGGACTCAAAGGAAGCTCTGACACAGTAAAATCTTCGCTGTATACCCAGGCAAATTTGCCAGGCTAAATGTCAGGCCAGGTGCCCAGTGTGATCTGGATGCCCCTGTATAACCACTGGGATCAGATGAGTGTATCTGCGTATTTGTCACAGCAGTGTTGGACTGTGGTTATATGTTTAAAAAAAAACCAAAACACAACACAAAAACAACAGAAAAACCCTCAAAACCCATCAGAAAACATAGCCAGCAGGCAAGTTCAACACTGAGCTGATGATCATTTACATTGCTTAATTGGTGGCACTGCTCTTGATGGCATGTCATTGGCCACTGCCTATCACCGTCCTGAGATAATGTCCAGACCTTGCTCAGTAGAGGTCTTTTCCTACAGGTAATATGGACAAGATCTTCCAGACCTTAAACAAACTTCCAACAAAACATGCATTACATCATCAGACAGCCACTCCTGTCCCAAAGTAAAGCATACAAAGCTGTGATTTCAAGTTATACAAACACAGCCCACAAATTAAATCAGGCACTTTGAATGGTAAAACAAGACATATGAAATACAGGAATTATAGTTTAAATCTAAATCTAATCAAGATATGAATGTTTTCATGTGGCCATTGTCAGTTTCTGATGCTTGGCTTCAGAGCCAAAAAGTGGTCCCTGGCTCTATTTTTTTTTTTGCAGCATAGACAGATACACATCATGATAAAATGTCAATGTGCAGTGCAGCAAAGCTTCTGTTTAACCTTTAATATGTATTTAAAGAGTTTAAAAGCAATTACTGCAGACAAACTAAATTTCACAAGCTGAAAAAGTAGCTTTATCCTAGAATGTATACTACCTTTCCTGTCATATGGCAAATTTAACATTGTTCTAATACATTTTTAAATGAGCAATTTAGATTTAGTTTGAGACCCAAAGATTTCTGTCAGGGAAAGAGAAAGTAATATCCCAGTGGGAGATTTTTTTTAGACTGACATGACCTTATCAACTTCTACTGTCATTCATAAGCTGTTCAAGAAAATGCATCTTCTAGGAACTTTACAGAAAAGAGTTTTGAGTTATAAAAAACCAGTGGAGAATAGGTACTATAGGTTCCTGTCTCTACTGATCCACAGAGAATGGGTTGTTAAAGTGCTCAGCTGCAAAGTCATGGATCTTTAGTTCAAGGTTTTTACACAGGAGGTCTCCAGTTTGATCCTCATGTGTCAGTCCAGCCTAAGGCTGTCATGAAGGCACATTTGTAAAAGTGTACAAAACAGCGCAGAGAAAAATGCAGTCTGAAGTAAAAACAAGTCAATCAATATTGTTTCAGAGGAAGAGAAGACTGTAATAAGTCATGAAGAATTAATATTAATTTACAACTGTGTGGAAACAAAACAGAGAAATCGTGCCTGGGGCCAGAACCCTCTGGCTTCCTTGTTTGTTTTCAGAGCTGTTTTGCTTCCTGAGCCCTGTTGAGGTTTTTTTAAATGTATTCATTTTTTGGGGGGGAAAATATAATAAATGGTTTCTCATAGGAGACATGTTTCCAATAAATTTAAGGGAAATGGTTGGTATTTTTTCACTCCGTGATTTCAGTTTATGGGCAATGGTGGGTTTTTCCTGTCACCCTCAAGCATTCTGTCATTTGCTGACTCACCAAGAGTCCACAGACTTCTAGATAGTTATTTATTTTCTTTGAAAAACTACACACATGGGCAGAAGAGTTTCAGCATAGGGGGTCATTTATATTTTATGTTTTGTGGTTCTTTGTAGCTTTAATTTAGAAGTAATTCTGTCCTGTTTGGGTCTTCTCCCTCTCTTTGGCAATTTCCCTTCGTGACATACATTATACCTACATCAGTGCTATTTTGGAGATGCATAATCTTAATTTGCTGCTCACAGCTATAACAATGATTGAGATTTTATCATGCCACCTGTTTGAAAGTTAGACCTTCCTTGAAGACTAGGGGAAAAATGTGCTATCAACAGAGATGATTTTTTTCTGGTCAAACAGGTGCCAGTAGGATGTATGAGGCAGACCCTGAGAGATCATTTAGGATCCATTTTTCAGCAGCAGAAGCTAATTGCAATGATCTTACAAGCGAGCCTAGTGATTCCTATAGACAGTATATTTAGTTGTTTTTCACTGGACAGCTCTCTGTAAGAAACCCTAATGCTTGATATTAAAGTAATGCTTCATAAGATCTGCTGTACTGGATAATAAATAACAGGAAAATTCTGGTGCTTCTCAGTGGAGAGAGTTTATTAAGAGAACTATTTGGAGAGATATTGCATCTGTAGTGAGAATTGCAGTTTTGGGCACAGTGATTAGCTGCTGTGGCTTGTCCTGCACATACCCTTGCCTCTCGCTACTTGTTCTCCACTCTGTGAGTGTCATTCAATTTGCCTTGCTAGAGGAAGAGATCAGCTTAGTTAAAAGTGGTCTATCATGCTTATTTTGTGATCGGTTTTTCATAGGTCATAATTTTGTGAAATTTAAAAGCATGTGGAAGAAAATTTTTCAAGTGATTTCTCAGCCTTATGTTGTAGATTTTTTACTTATGGAAAAATACATCGTTTAATTTCCATTCAAAACCAGATTATAAGCACTCCTTGAAATCACTGTTTAATCCCCATGCTTTGTAATAGAAAATTTGGTAAAAAGGTGAATAACATTTGCATTGTTTCTGTATTTTCCTCTGCAGTAAATAACCCTCAGTGTGATGTCCACTCTGAACTATATATGCATCAGGATGTCCATAGAAAAATTAAGTTATAAACAAATAATTAATGCCTTTGAGACTTGCAAAATAAAGTTGCACAAGCAACTTCAAATCTGTTGTTTCTTACTGTCTCACAACTGCTTCTGTGCCATCTGTAGTGTGATAGCATGGTTTCTGGGGAAGTTTGCACATATTTTTAACATGCACTTGATAACTGCAAAGATTTATATGATATCTACAATAAGAAATTGGTAGATTTCTCATTCCTTTTTAAATCTGGCTATCACTTACCTAAACCCTAGAGAAGGAAATCATATCACCTATTTTTAAACATTCACAGTGTAAACATTTCTATCTAAGCAAGTAACTATATGCTCCTTTTGTAGCGGTTCCTCAGTGGAGAGAGGGAGCCACTTTTAGATACACTTTATCTGCTCTAGATGACTATTTTGATACAAAATGAATTATGTTCAGGAAGTGCATATTTTTCTTTATTAACTTGAAATGAAGTTTAGGGTGATTGTCTCGGGTGTAGAAGTCTGCAGTGTATGCAGCTACACTTGATACAAAGTCCACTACAGAAAACCACAAAATGAAACTTCTGGTCTGTCTCTGCACTTAGTAATCTCATTGCACAGATCTGCCTTGAAACAAGTTTTGCCTTTCTTGAGTATAAGGCAAATACTTCCGTGATTTAATACAGAATGATACAGCTATTTATGCATCCAATTGCTATTATTAACCTCAGCATCTCTCCCCTTTTTATGTTTGCTGCTGATTGTGGAAGGAGATAGTAAGCATTAATTTACTAATTGTCTCTTATTAATAGCCAGTCCTATTAGGGAAGGAAAACAAGCATTTCACTTCCTCGGTTTGTTCATTTTCATTTCCTCCTCATTAACACGTTGCCCTTGTCACTCAAGGAAGACTGCCATATGGACTCAAAACCAGAAAACTCCAAGACTGTTCTTGTTTTGCATAAATATCTTTACATTGCCAGATGCACTCCTAGATGCTAAAAGCTAGGCAAGGATGAGAAGATTTGTTTTCTGGAGGCTTACCCTAAGAAAGCAAAGAGTCTGGAGTACAGAGCAGCCACAAACTACTGTTCTCATTTGAAACTCGGAGGGCTTAGCACTTCTGAACAGTTTAGTGTCTATCATCTTTCAAAATCAGCTAGCCTCCCTTCTGTATACAGTAGCAAATTTTGTCTAGCTTTTTAGGAGCCATATTTTTGAGATCTTGAAATCTATTATGGAATCTAAATCGCATTACAGTGAAGTGGAAAATATAGTACTTTAAAACTGCATTTCAATTTCTTTGAAATCCCAGTCTATTCAGGTTTTAATCCTGGTTCAATAGTAGGAAAAAAGAGAAATTCATCTTAAAAATATAATAATAGCTGCTGCTCTCCAATTGAAAGGACGATGTTAGCTCAGAGAGCTGATACCAGTCATGGAGTAATACTCATGTGGGTAGAGTTCCAGTCTGAGAGGGCCTACTGCACCACAGGAGGCACTGACAATCATCTATCATTCTGTGTGGGCTGAGCAGACAAATGCTCTTTGGTCCTCTTTCTGCTGGAAATACATGCTGAAGTCCCAGAAGATGATCCTCTTTCTTACTTTTAAAACCCTAAAAGAGACTCCAAAGACTTCCAATATTCTTGGGGCAGTGAGGTTTATTGCCTAGCTGTAAGGGCTATAGAATTTAATGCTGTAACAAGGAGCTAAAAGGGATGCGTTTTGTGAGGTGTCAAGTGATTTTAACTCTAAACTCAGTGGGAACAGAAGGGAGTAGGCACAAGTTTGGGTTATGTCCCAAGATAAGCTCTTCTGTGCTTCAGGTTCTCATATGAGTAGAAAGCCTGTAAACAAAATGCAATGAAGTGGATTTAATCTAATAATAACAATGCATAGCAATCAGATATGTTCCATAGTAAAAGCAATGAGATTCTCAAGGAAATAGATTGATAAATGCACCTCATTTGAGTTATCTGCACAGCCTTCATTAACAAAGCAGAAGTACAGCACAAATACCATAAACAGCTGAGGGAGGTACAGATGCCCTTTTCTAATTCTGTGAACCTATTTCAACCTCTTGCATTGGTTGAAAAAAACCATTTGTACATCAACACAGTAGTAATTCAGAATTATGCCTTCAGAAAAAAAAAAATTGAGTAGCGTAATTTACCAATAAAAAAACCCTTCCATTTTGTGTCCAGTAAAACATTCCTTATATTATTACTGAAAATTCCTTGGTAAAATTTGGATCCATTGTCATATGTGTGTACACAATGACTTTCAGTTTGGGGGTTTTTTTACTTTCCAGAAATTACTCTACATTATGGGTACCTGCTGCTTTTCTTGAAATTAAAATAACTTCTTCATTAAATAATACATAACATTTCTTTTAAGCCCTTTTTCCATAATTATTCTTAATGTCTAACTCAGGAGTGTTTGACCTATGGCCTGGGTACTGTATACAGTTTCCTGAACAATTTATTTCATTCTGTTTGTCATATTGTATGTCTGTCTCTCAGCTCACATTTTTGGATCCTGTGTTCAACATTATCGTACATATTTGGTAACAGGGGGACAGAGGACGTGGCATCCCCGATAACAGTTAATACATTATTTCTGATGAACTTCTGCAGTTTTTGCTATACTTCATCAGAAACTTCATCCAACTCAGGCAAGGAGCAGGAAAAACTAATATGTGTATAAGTCACATACATATTGTAGATACTGAACACCTAGTCTTGCAGTAGAGTAGGACAGCAGTACTTAGATTCTCTTGCTCACGGAAATGGTTATGTGGCAGATGCAACCACAAGACCTGTTTTAATTGCCTAGGTCTGTTTATAAAGAAGGTCCAGTTTTATTAAACTATTTCTCGCTCAGGAAAATAAGATAACATCTTGCTTCTTTGTGGTTCTTTCTGGCTTTCACTTTTTCCAAGCTTCACAACATTTAGCTCTTTTCTAAAGTTGTATCATTGCCTGATCTTTCACTTGCAGTCTGCTTGTTTTATTAAGTTATTTGCTGAAAAAAAGGAAAGCCTGAAAAAAGAAAACAAATGTTCAGAAACAGAATGGGAAATGCTATACAGACTTTCTTTTTCTGTCTTACATTGCATTACTTCAAGTGATTCCATGGTTATTGTTTGGTCTCTGTTATGATATCTGAATGCTTGCAATAATCACAACTTCCTCTCTAGAAATATTCTAATCCATGTTGTTATTAAAGTTGCTTCACTTCTGCTTTCTGAACTCTTTCCTAGAGCATGTAAGTTCCACTACCTTTCCCTCAATAATTCTACAATTAAAATGTGTTCTTAAAATTGTACTGACTCCATCATGGTAAAATTTTTTATCATGCAGTCATTATCTGCTCTTCATAGCTTCCTCTTTCTTTATTGCATTTTTCACTACGCCTTATTGTAATCAAACAGTACTGCTGTCTTTCCCCATCCTATTCCATCACTTTAAGCTATTTTTCCTCCTTTCACAAGCGAACTGTATAAAACATCATTTGTCTTATCTATCTCTTAACAAAGAAGCATTTCCAGTCTTTCACTGGAAAATATTCCCTGCACCAGGACATTTTCTTCTGTAATCTTTCTCTTTTCTCACTCAAGAAAGCCTCGCTACACACATACGAGGACTCCATGAGGGAAACTTTACGTGAATAAGGTCAATCAAACATTCTTGGATTTCATATTCTTGTAAATGGAAGATTAGTTTTAAAATTTTCAGAATAATGAGTTCATAGTTCTAGTCCTTGTAAGAAAAAAAAAAAAAGTCCCATGTTTCTTTGTATGGCTCACATGTTTTAGGTCTCTGAAATAAATTATTTTCTGTACAATGAAAGAGCAAGGCAAGGCAAGGCAAGGATGCAAAAAAACCCCCTCCAACTGCCCAGCAGTTAATTATCTGTTGTGAATATTTAAAGAGTACAGCTATAAACAATGCAAACCCAATTGTTCAGTTGAAAATCTGGTCCAGTGATATATTTAATATTACAAAAATATTAATTATACCATACAGCAGAAGAATACAGTATATAAAGTATCATATAATATTTAAGTACATGTAGTTGTAGGGATACTTACTATCATCAGGTAAGTACACTATCATAAGGACAGTCTAATTATAGCCCATTTGGATTATTTACAATTATTTTTTCACCTGTTATTTGTAGCATGCAGACTGTTGCAAATGTTGTTGGTCTAGTTCTCATACTTGCTTTAATGCCAAATAATAATTTAAAAAACACTCCATCACAACTAACTGCTGACCCAAAATTAAACGGTCATCCTAAAAATTTGTCTGGCAGGTATATTCATTTACTCTGGGAATTATTCACATGGGATGCTGAGATCTAGATACAGAAATGTTGAGAAATATATGCTCAGTTTTTGGGAGAGAATGGTATGTCCATCTGGTCAACTAAGATGCTTGGTAGAGTTTCTTGCTGCTTTCTTGGAAGAGCATAAGATTATTAATTTTTAATCTCCATGCTAGAATTTTGTAAGAAATGTACATTTACATTGCAATCTTTATAAAAAACATTTCTGAAGAATGTACAAAACTGGATTGTGATGCCATATAATTGAGATTCCATGTTTAGTCTACCAACTTTGGAAAGAGAAAATAAAACAAATGCATGTGATATGATGAGATTGACTGAATAACATGCAAAGGTTTGGAAAAAATGCTGAAGAAAAAATGATAAAAACAGCTAAGAGCAAAATAGATTAATATGCAACATGAAAAAGATTTATTTACAGATCAATCAAGGCAACCTAAAAAAATTCTTTTTCTTGATATATTTGTTTTCCAGAAAAACAATTTTTAGATGTTTTTGATAATAGAATAGAATAGAATAGAATAGAATAGAATAGAATAGAATAGAATAGAATAGAATAGAATAGAATAGAATAGAATAGAATAGAATAGAATAGAATAGAATATCTCAGTTCGAAGGGACCTATGATCATATAGTCCAACTGTCCAACCACTTCAAGGCTGACCAAAAACGGAAGCATATTATTAAGAGCATTGTCCAAAAGCCTCTTAAACACTGACAGATATGGGGCATCAACTACCTCTCTAGGAAGCCTTTTACAGTGTTTAACCAGCCTCTCGGTAAAGAAATATTTCCTAATGTCAAGTCTAAACCTCTCCTGATGCAGATTTGACATTTTTTAAAAAAAATAAATTTGGACTTATTTAATGAAGCTGAAGATGGTGCTTAGTGTAAGAGTCAGAAGGTGAAGAAATTGACCAAAGGGAGACTCTAAACTAATGAAAAAAG
Organism: Chionis minor; assembly: GCA_013398295.1. Taxonomy (NCBI): domain Eukaryota; kingdom Metazoa; phylum Chordata; class Aves; order Charadriiformes; family Chionidae; genus Chionis; species Chionis minor. The sequence goes on along the minus strand of VZSF01010498.1, from coordinate 255,542 downwards.
AATTCTTGGGCTGGAGGAGCGGGACAGGGGAATGAATTTGATGTTGCACTTCTACCAATTTTTCTTTACTGATTGGGAACGAAACCAAATAGTATGTTAATGAGATGCTCTTATGACACAAAGACACTATTACCACTGACCAAAATTGAAATGAGGGGTATATAAAGTTCATGAAAAATGATTGTTTAAGTTTTGTCTATTTATTATTTGGATAATGCAAAGTTTATTCATTTATCCTTTCCCTGCCTAGAATGTAGAACTTTTTTTTGTGTGTGTACATATATTTACTATTGTATTACTGGGCTATCACAAAAGTGGATGAAAAGGAATATAAAGAAGCGCAAGTACTAACAGTACGGGATGATGATCAGATTAAACAGAGGAGGAGATGATAGGCATATTTGCCAGTTACATTGTTAATCTGAAGCAGCAATGTGGACACGAAATAGGTAATTGAGAGTCTGGAGTGCATCAGACAAAGTATTTTCATTTAATTTTAATGTCATTTTACAAAGCCTAAGAATTTTTTTATCTGTAACAATTGGTAAGAATTTGTTTAAAGGTTGTCATCATGAAGTCAGTACACAGTACATGTATAGAAGGGATATTACAGTGAATGAAAAAGGGAATATTCAAACTTACTGAATAGAACAAGAGAGCTTGGCAAACCATAGACTAAGAGAATGTATGACTGATCTTTGAAAGTATATCACAAAAGTCAATATCAGATAAAAGTTAAAGATGTGAGCCCAAATGACAAAACTAAAGGGCAAACTTTAGCAAAAGAAAAACAATGTTTAAAAAGGATGCAATTTAATTTGGATTGAAAATCAGTAGATTTCTAACCATTGAAAGACTGAAATAGTAGAATATATTCCAACAAGAATATTAGGAGCAAACCCAATAAATATTTTTTAAGATGGAAGTATTACAGTTAAGAAAGTCATGTAATCACCTGCACTGGCAAGTTGTTTGACTAGATGGCTCAGGAGATTGCTCCTTCTTCTGTGTTTTACCCAGATTTCTGAGCTTCTCGTATCGCTCCTGTGTCATCCTGTGCTATATCAGGTACCAGTCAGGTACCACCCATAGGGCCCATCATAACCTGCAGTTACATAAACCACACTTCTGAACTATTAAAAAACTACAAGGTCACATTAGATCTGGAATCTTTCCACAGTCACCGATGTCTTTTACACTTTGAAATATCAGAATACGCTACTGTTTACTTCCTTAAGGGGAAAAAAAAAAGTTACAGCTATTAAAGAAAGAAAGAAATAAGATATTAAGAGTTATGTAAAATCTACCAGAGGTGGCATTTATGTTGTAGCATACTTGTGTAAATAAATACATGTACTGGTCTAATTTTGCTCTTTCTTCTGTTTTTATACTTCCATTCCTCCTAATATCTACTGTAATCCTATTTCCCCCAACCCCCCCTTAACAATGTTTACATCTTGGTTAAGGAAAAAAGGAAAAAGCATAAATAATTTCTTTGTGGCAACTGATTTGTCTCTGTAATTTGTGTGGACAGAATTTATGCAAATACTTTTTTGATGACAAAACAAAGTCTGAATTTTGGGTTTTGGCTGTTTAAGATGTTTAGTTCTGTGTATACCAATAACTAAAAATAACAACTTAAAATTATTATTTTTTAAAACACTAAAATTTGATTCATAGAAACTTGTAACTGAATTTTGCAGCAGTGAAGAAAACAAACAAGAACCCAATGCAATATGCGGCAGTTCTGAAAGGAAGAGAATTATTATTATCCCTCTTTCAGAGATGAGATGTGGCATGGAGAAGTGGCATGATTTGCAAGAGGTCACACTACAGTCTGGTGGAGGTGCAACCTTGGGTTTCTGACTGCTGTTAACACAAATAAAAATTACTCTGATAATGCAAGCTCATTTCCAATATGCAGAAAGTTGGTTAATAATGAATCATAAAACCATTGCTCAGTCAAGCATTCCTGGAAATCACTGCTAGTGGGTTTGCAAGTTAATATTTAGGACCATTGTCAGAAGCATTAGTTTTTAACTTTGTAGCAAAAGGAGGCAAAGTGCCATTGTTCTTTTCACATTTAATCTTTAACAGACGACAGATCTTGGAATGAAGGAAAAATAGATAGAAATTAATAATAATATTTTAAATAAAAGCTGTAAGATGAATGTGATTAGCCTTATTTAACATCTAAGGACTGAAAATTAATTCCAAAAGTCAAACACTTTGAACCTTTCCTTTGATGTTTTATGGCAAAATTGTTGTCAGTTTTGTAAGTTTAGTAAGCATTCACCTATCTTTAAGCAGGTGGAAGTTGTCAAAAACTGGTCTCACTATTTCTTGTTTCTTACATTATTGTTTCTAAATGCTGTACTGAACTAAGATCTAAGTAGAGGAAGGCAGTAACTGATCTGATTGCGAAGGAATGGAAATAAACAGGATGTACCCAGTAAAAGATTTCTTGAAAATATTCACTTAGCTATTCAACTTCTTTTAAGTGATGTGTAGACATTCAAAAACACAGTTCCTGAGGCGTGTGTTTGAGAAGCTTCTAATTTTAAAACATGAGACCAATTAAAAATATCCACATCTCTTAATAGTTCACAACATAATAATGGGATTAATGAATTTTGTAGTCAGTGTCAAGACATTTGATAGCAAAAAAGAAAATTTGGAAGGCTGGAGACCAAAAAATAGTCCTCCATGTTAAACCACTGTTATAAACCCAAATGCTTGGATCTTCTGAATTTTAAAAACATTTTGCAAGCCCTGCACTATGCTGCGTAAAATCTTTTCAAGATTAAGTAGTAATTTTTTTTTTTTTCCCCCCCAGGTATCCTATTTTCTGTGTGGATATTGTTCTTTCGACTTTCTGTTGAAATTCACATTTTAAAACTAATGCCTGAGATAAATCTTCATAATTCACTATTCTTAGATTTCAAAAAGATTCAAACGATAGGTGATAAAATATTATACAGCTATGTAGCATTTCAGTGAAGATCTTGTAATGTAAATTTGACCTCAGATTTATCCTGAATCCACATGATGAAAGGTAGATGTTCTGTGCAAGAGAATAATGAAAAGTAAAGAAAGTGAATATAATCCAGATACAGTTCATAATGTGATTGTACCAAGGTAAATGTCTTGTCATAATGTGATTTTAAAATTCCAAATCAAGTGAAGGTCATTTTTAGGTTCTAGACAATCCCTAAAAATATTGTAACCTCTATGGATGGTCTAGTGAAACATATATGATTCTGTGATTTCTTCTTTTATTCAATTATATTTTTAGTTTTAGCTCAGTACTATATGAAATATTCCCTACCAACATTGTTATTAGCTTTACTTGATTTTAAGCTTCTTAACAAACTTGAAGACTACGAAAAATTCATTTATCTTTATTTAGAAAGCAGCTCTGTAAAATCAGTTTGTATCATGTTTATATATTCCAATTTCCATCATTGTACTTAAAAAAAAACCCACCAAAACCCCAAAGATCAAATACGGTATTCATACTCTTTTCCTACATTCCTGTCATCTCTGTACATATGTGTGTGTACATATGTGTTTGTGTTACTAAAAGATTAGACATTTTGCTTTTTGGTAAGAATACATCAATCCTCATATAAATGCAAGCCATATTGATACAAACTATAGCCAAATGTAAAAAAATTACATTGTATCATTTTTTTAAAAATTCATTGGGTAGCAGTCATTATATTTATTATTATTTATTACTATTACTACTGCTATTGCTTTCCAGTGCAAAAGATACCCTTCACAGAATGATGACACTTTGAGAAACTGATTCAGGTGGTAATTTGTACAGGTCACATTGGGTTATAAGTAGAATCCTACTTATTTCATGAATAAACACAAATAGGTGAGCAAGTTTTCATTATGGGTTAACCACAGAGAAGTTTGAAATAGGAGGTGATTGCTTGAAATGCAAAGTATAATTTGCAAAGAGAGGTCACTACATTGTATTACTGGAGAAATGCCAGTACAGTGTGTGCTACCACCCAATGAGACTACACAATAGAAAGTTTAGCACTGAATAAAATAATCTTGAGAGCAGGTAACATTGGATTATTTGGTAATAACAAAACATATACCCTGTGCTTTGAATCACAGCTATAGTAGAGTTTAAGTCCAACAAAACAATGAACAAAAGAGGCAATACTAATAGACAGAGCCGAAGAATTTCAGTCCATAAAATTTTGTCTGGTAAATAGCATTTCATTATCAAAATAAGCCAAGAGTTTTGTGGTTAGGTTAATTAGAAAGTTTTGATGACAAAAATATTTATTGTTCTGAATTCCATTGTTCTGGATTTTTTTTTTTTTAAGAAAAAGCTTTATAAATGAACAATGAAATAATTTAATTTCTGAAAATTCTGCTCAGACACTTTCAAGGGCAATTGACAGAACTTGATTTTTTTAGTTCATTTTAGTTTCACCTGAAACAAAGAATATTTCAGATTTTTTAAATATTCATAGACCAAAAAGCTACCAAATAAACTGTTTCCCCTCACCTTCACATCAAAGCCTGCCTCAGTGCTCAGTTCCAATAATGGTGTATTAGTAATTTCACTAGCTGTTGCTAAAAGGCCTGAGGATTGAAATGACAAATGTGAAAAGACCCAGCAGAGTTCATTTTTTAATTATGGAAATTGCTTATTCCAGAAAGAGTGTTTTCTTTTTCCACTTTACATATATTATACTGCAGCAGGACTGTTCATAATTTGGCATGGGTGCTCTCTAAGACGTGTGTACTGTTGCTATACCAATTGTCACCTGAGAAAGGTTGTTTCTAGGTTTTATAGAAGCCTTTTTGTAACAGACTGCCTTTTGATATTGATTGTCATGTGTATCTTTGTTGATGGAAAGGAGGCTAAACTTGTTTTTAAACAAGACAGCTGTCCCAAAAAGGGACAAGAAAATGTAAATGCCTAAACCCTTGAAAAGAATATGTGACCTGTGCAGACGTATTGCTAAAAAAAGTATGGATATTTGTCTTGTGAAATATTTCAGCTTTTTTAGACGAAAACAAGTTAAGCATGTATCTGAGATTTTATATAAATTTAGAAAAGTATAAACCCATAGGCTTTCTAAGAAGAGACACTTTATTACAGCAAAGAAAAATGTGTTGATTCTGCACTGTAGTGATTAGACCATTTGTCAAACACTTACTGTTTGCGATAACATTTACAGGTCACACACACAAGTTTTCAGCTCCCATTGGAATCAGGCCTGTGAAATGGAATTTATCCCCTTGAATTCAGGAGATTGATTGAAATTATTGACTTTGGCAAATTCTTTTAAATTTTTCTAAATCCCCTCCCTTTGGTCTGCCTTTCAAAATGCAACATTAGTGACAAACTAAAAAAACCCAAACGTCTATTCTAGACTAGTCTAGACTAGGTTGGAATAATGGTGTAATGCATCTGCTGTCACTGAATTTTCTTTAAAAAACTGATGCTTTCTTTATAGTATGCATGCCTCAAGAAGGGTCTTACTGCTTTTCCTTGTTAAAACCAGACTGCAGAAGCTTGCATCATGGAGAGTTTCATTATTTCCCAGCTGCCTTTTTTTACAGTTGTTCTTATTATATGTTATTGAAAAAACTCAAACCTGATATATCTGTGTATTAGGATAAAATTATTTGGATCAAAATATATCTTTTATTATTGCTGAAACAGCTCACACCTACAGGGAATGGTAATCCCATATATTATGTGCCATTCATTCCAAGCTATTCCTTGTGCAATCCCTACTGCCTGTATTACCTCTTGAACATTAATTCCAGTAAACAAGGTATCTGCTCAGTATGGCTGATTGTACTTCATGTATTTTTCAGGGCAACATGAAGTTTGCTCATACTCTGTTTCTCTTTCACTAATTTTGTTCTTTGAGCCAGGAGGAAAATGAGTAGGTGTGTCAGAAGCAGGGACCATTTACCTAAAGCACTAAATTAGCTGTGTCACACCCACCTTGAACCTCTATATCTGCTTTCAGCAGGAGGAATTAGGAAGTCAGCGTGATGAATCTTGGTGCTTAACTTTTGGCACTGCAGTATCAAGTGTCACAAAATCTGAAATTCTTTGTTGGATTTAGACCATGACCTTAAGAAAATCAAGTGTTCTTACGGCCCCCTCTGCTGAGTGAATGAGTGTAAGCTCACTGATGATAATGTGGTTGCCTGTAGTTCAGGGTAAAACTTGACCTCTAGTTTTAGAGTGACAAGTCTGATGCTCAGCTCCAAAATGCTCCTGTGAGACTGCTGGATTGATTATCTTGTTAGCTCTAACAACAGGCAAATGGAGTGCTACAGAGGAATCAAAAATATCTTCTTGTCTAATGTACTAGAGTAGGCAAATATCAGATATTTTATAAGCAGAGAATAAAATTAATTCATAGATACTCATGTAAGAAATATGATTCATATTAAAGCAAAACAAATCAAAATGTTCCATTAATATAAAAAATACTTGCCTCACCAGAATGGAAAGTTCATCATTATATGATGAAAGTAATGCAGATACTTGAATCAATATAGGACATGAGCAAAATCTAAAATACTGAAACATTACAATATGTTTTGAAGCTTGTTTTCCTATTTATTGTTATTCTTCAAAAAAAATTGAGGTAAATATGCTCCAGATATTTAGTACCTGGGTTCCACATTACCTTAGTTTGATGACTGAGACTGTAACAATTTTTGCCTTTGGAAAAATACGCAGCATGTTTGTTAATTATAAGTAGCATAAACACCAACATTTATAGTTTTAGACAACAGACAATGCCTGAGCAAACAAAACCTTGTAAAGCACTAAGGCTTTGGAGAATATAAGTACATACTTAATTTGTGTGGGGTTCTTATCTAGCCGTAGATATTGCAATGTGGATGTCTCTGATATATACATTATTCTTTATTTTTATTTTTTTACTGTCAGATGTGATTTTGACTATTTTTCTTTAGTTCAACCAATGTGTTTTAGGTATCTGCTTTAAAATGATATGTTTTATGTTCTAGAGGCGCCTGTTTTCAACCAATAGCTGTAAAAGTAGCCTGAGGTATTAGCTCAGATGTCAAAATCTATGTACAATCTATGAATTCTTAACAACATTTATTTTAGGTTATTTGAGGAGGAACTTCCTTACTTTGAGGGTGGCAGAGCACTGGAACAGGCTGCCCAGAGAAGTGGTGGAGTCTCCGACTCTGGAGACATTCAAAACCTGCCTGGATGCCATCCTGTGTGACCTGCGGTAGGTGAACCAGCTCTGGCAGGAGGGTTGGACTAGAGGTCCATAGGTCTCCATAGGTCCCTTCCAACCCTTAACATTCTATGATTCTAGGTTAGTAAATACACAGACTTATTTAAGTAAATCTTTGTTTCCCTTTCCTCCCCCTCTCTCTTTTGCCCCAAGGAAGAAGCTGATTAAATAAGTATTTTTAAAGTTTATTACACACTGTCCAATAATACCCCTTTGGACAGTGCTATGAAATTTCCAGGTATCTGAAAAAACAGTGCCGGAAATCCTCGACAATTAGGCATATCATTTGCATTTCTTTATCGTATTTACAAACAAAGAGAAATTCTTTGTCATTTTTACAAACTCTGATGAATCCTAGCCAAACCATACTGACATGGTAATCATTCTGTGTGTTCACAGTGAAATCGATGCATCTGGGTCATGCTAGAATGCTTTTGCACAGATGAATGTCTTTGCACAGATGAATTCTCTATGCACAGCAGGTGTTTCTGAAGTATCAAGCTTCTACAGCTTTTGCAAAGATATAATATTGTCAGTTTGGGTTTCATGAAAGAATTCCATGGGATGTGGTCCTTCATGGACAAAAGTCAATGTTCTTTCTTTGTCTTTTGAAATTATGTTTTATTATGTGCTTTACTCCAGATGTTAAGACACCCACACGTATACACTTTTGTTCCAGGCATTTCCCACTATGAGTCAGAATTTGACGATGACAAAGATAAGAACCAGTCTGCAAGGAAAAAAGAAAATGTTGCAGCAAGCAGAATTTATGCTTTAATCAGCATCTCCTTCATCTGCTGTGATTCACACGTTTTGTTTCTGCTAAGTGCAAAGCATTTTCACTGAAAAAGAAAATGACTGTTTTTCACTAGCTGAAAAACAAGTGGGGAAGCATTGCTGAAAAGTGTCCCTCCCTTTTCCAGCTATTTCATGACACCAGAGAAACAAAACAAAATAAAAGAAAAGAGTAAAAGAAAAGCTGATAAACTTCCCATCTTTGCTTTAGATAACAATAATTCTGTGTAAACCTAGCTTTGCTCCATGGATGATTCCTTGTGAATTGCACTGCTCTGCTACCTTAAAATGCGCTCAAGGGAGTTAACAGGAAACAAAGTCTTCTGTTTGATGTATGATTTAAAGCAAGAACAGAAGACTTAGATAATCTGCTTTCTTCCATACATTCAGTTAGTTTAAAGATTAATATGATATCAAATGAGACAAGGTATGCTTGTTTACGCAGAGGTTTGTGGTTTTTTCAGGATCTGTATAAAAGCAGAGTTTGCAAATGGTACAAATTCACCAAGTATTACAAAGTATTGAGAATAAGAAAACATTAAGACTGTTTCTTAATAATGATGACATTATTCAAAAATATAAAACAAGTTGAGAATTGTTCTGACTTTCTGTTTTGTACTACTTGCACACAGGTAAAATGTCCTCTATAATGAGTAATACACTATTAGTACCAATTCATTCCATCCAACTTGGTTTAACAGATCTGGGTTCATTGTAGAAAAAGTTAAGTTGAATATACAAGGAATGAAAAAGTATAACCTATGTGACAAAATACATAATTTTTTAACAACCTGAAATCTGCTTTGAAAAAACTCAACTAGAAATTATGGTTTTTTGGATTGACTAGGGAAGATTGGCAGTATGATGGATTAGTATGTAGGAGATAATGAGGCTTTCTGCAATGCTATTTTAAGTGATAAAGTCCTGGCTTATTAACCCAGAATTGTAGGTGGGCTTGCTTTTGCCATTAAAGTGTTGCAGTTGAGGGAGGGAGGAAGAGCAGTCAATGAAGCTTAATAGGTATAAATCTAAAAAGAAGACAAGATAGTAAAATAATGATAGTATCTAACTGCTAACGTTAATAATAAGGACACTAATAATAACCTATACATCTCTTAAAGTGAAAAAAGCTATGTGTGACATGAAGTTTTTCTTTGTAATTGTCAGATAAGTAGGTTAAGACAAGTATTGAGCCAAGCCTTGTTTGATCTTTCATAATTTCCATCCAGAGAATTATACATCCAGGAGAACTATATAAGAACTAGGGTTGAGATTTAAAGAGGATTTTGAAGTCAGATTACAAATGAGTAAAAGCTTTATTTCTCAAATCTAACTGTGGAATAATAGTCTTCCTATGACAATAGTCACCATGAGAATTCCTTGTTAATATGAAAAATATTACCGAATGGTAGGAAACTGAGCTACTAATTTTACTAAAGTGGGCCAAAACTGAATTGTTTTCCAACTGGAATATATTGAGTTCAAGGAAATAGAAAATATTGTTACCCTTCCTTTACATGAAGTATTCTTCCAAAGGTAGACTTCAGAGTATGTTATATCTTAATGGGACAGTCAAAACCACTTTTTCCAAATACTGGATATAATTTTTTATGTATATTTTCATCCTTAAGAACATGGAGGGCACTCTGCTGGAGCACTGATCTATCACTAAGCTGCCTGAGGCATTCATCAGAGGAGGGTAATATTCCATGTTATACCCCAAAAGTAGTATTGGTTGGGGGGAAGGGGGGGGAGGGAGCTTAATACATCAGAAGTATAGGAAGAAAGTGGCTTAAATTCTCTTCCAACAGTTGATTTAAACCCTGAGGAAGGACGCCTGATATTAACACGGGCAAAATGAAAATCAGCTCAAAGAAATGTAGATAAGCACCTAAAAGTCCACCTGTCTCACTTGTATTTTATCTAAATGGTAGCACTTTAAACAAATCATTTGGAAGTGCTAGGACCTTTTTAGCTTTCCTTTATGTGAAGGTCACAAACATAATTTTTAACTATCTTGACTGCAAGAGTTACTAAAGTACAGAAATACGTCTCCGTTTACTTCTGTGCTTCACAGGGGCATAGGAAAAACTTATACTACAGTTTTCTGTTCAATTTACTTTTAATCAAGAACCAGAGAAAGGGAAGATCAGCTATGATTTCCCTTTCTTCTGAACATGGATGGTAGATTTCGTGATACAGTGATCTGGAGAGGGTGGAAAAAGACTCTTCAAGATCAGGCATGCAGGATTCTCTCAGTAGGCAGGTTGTAGGAGACATATATATAAAGCACTTCCTCAGAGGCATACTATGTCGGGATGTGAAGCACTATTGAGATTCAGTACAGCCTTATGACCCATGGAATAATTTAGGAAAGGCATTGTAATGTTAATTGTCCTTCACAGCAGTTTGTTTTTGGTGGTCTCAAAGGTACCTTTGAACTAATCAGCCCCTTCACTCTTCTGCTGTATCTGCTGGTTCATTCATGCCTGTTGGAGGTACAGTACTTAATCTGACATTCATGCTTACAAGGTCAACGGAATTGTTATCATGCAACCTGTTCATTATACACTTACAAAATCTACTTCAGAATATAATTTAAAGTAATTTCACTAAATACAGAAGACTGAGGGAAGTGGGGCATAAAAAAACAGGAAAGATGGTGTTATAAAAAATAATACTCTGTCGTGTTGTTGGATAAAGCTGCTTACAAGTGCACCTGGCCACCAGGTGTGTGTTATTGCCTCTGAAAATGTAGAGGCCAAATTAAGAATAATGCTACAACAATATAAATTTTCTACTAGTTAAGAAATATGTTGCAAATATTTCAAAATCTGATGCAGTTTCTTGAAGTCAGAAAAAGCAGCTTATGAATTTCTGTATTTTTATCTGTTTTTCTGGAAAAAAGGCATCAAATTGCCTTTGTTAGATTTTGAACATGTTCCTAAATGAATTGAACTGAGGTAAATGTCTCTTTTCTAAGCCAAATGTTTCAGTTGATTTGGCTTAATGAAGGAGATTAACTTAGTTCACTCACAAAAGTACTTGATCTTAGAACCTTTCTAAAGAACTATTCATTTTACATTCTCTAAGAAGTATATTTAGAACTGAGTACTGTTTAAGAATAATTCTTTGCTGCTTGCAGACTCAGAACAGATTACTAGCATTATCTAATTAAAAGCTCACGATTCCCTTGTGAGAGGTAAGCATTAGTATTCTAGTTTTACAGATGCTGAGAGTAAGTACAAAAATCTTCTCTTTGACTGATTCAGTCAAAGAATTAGAAGAATATTCAGAAGTTTCTGGTTTCTGACCATAAATTTTTCTCCATTCCAGTAACTACTTTACTGATGGTAGGAGTTACTTTCATTTCATAGGATGTTCATAGGAAGCTTGTCATTTATATGACTAGTGTACATATTTCCTCAGTTTTAAATTTCACTTTATTGTGTCTTCTTCACTTTCAACAGGGAGGGAAAGGTTAACTTTTACTAACTGAGAACATTGGCACAAGGATGAAATAATCTGAATCATACATTATCAGTAGTCCTCTCAGTCTGACATGCTTCTCTGTGAGATTTATACCTCGCCCCGCTCTCTGCCTGAAATTCTGCACAAAATGGATGTCAGGAAAAAGAGAAAATAAAAGAAATAAGTAGTAACTCTAGCATATGCATCCTTCTAGAGTTTGCTACAGCTCCACTTGAAAATAAGAGTGACAGATCATTAGAAAACCAGTCCCGAATCTGTTCACAAACTTTTTGGAAAACCAAAAATACTAGGAAGATGGAGAGATATTCTTTAACAGTCTCCCCAGTTTCATTTTGTAGGCTGGGTATTTTTGAGTAGCTTGAATAAGGCTCAAAGAAACATTCAGTCTTTTGTATAGGTTATTAACAAATGGATTAAAGCCAAAATCTTTATATCTATGTCTTGTCTGGAAAGACAGACTTACACAGTTTTGGTCCAACCAAAACTTATTGAGGTATGAGCATCATTTGACTTCACTCTAGAAGAAACAGCCTATTCAAGGAAAGGGAAAGGAAAAAGCTAAAGCAAGTGTGTCTCCAGGAATTATACCTGCAGATGGCATTGTTGATCTTTCACAGTTTTGCAGATTGCCTGAGTAATCTGATACAAAAACGCATATACGCACACACACACTCAGAGGCAGCTGGGCAAAGGTACTAATACATAGATTAAAATAAAGATCTACAAAAACAGTGATAATGGCTAGCAAAAAAAAAAATACACTGAAAATCTGATTGGCATGTTAGTTAATTAAAATTAACAAGAAAGAAGATTTTAAGGTCGTATTAGGGATTACTTTCTGTGACAACTTTCCAGACTATTTCACTGTGGGAGGATGTTAACACCCAATTTATTCATAGTCAAATAATTGTGTTTAATCTGTTGATGACATGAGCTAATGAAGGACATGGTGACATAGCAAACTGAAGAACGGACAAATCAGGTAAGTGCGTGAGGCTCAAATTTAAAGACATATAGGGCTTTTATGGCTCTGTATACCTGCTTTCTGAGTACAACAGCAAACATACAGTTTCTTGTATCCCACTGGTAGTTTGGCTAGGTCTGGCCTTGATTACTCTTACAGTTTTATGCTGAAGGAGATGTTGGATTGTATGAAAAAGTTGAAAATATGTTATATTCCACTTTTAGCAGTAATGTGTTTCACTTGATCTTAAAAACCCTGACTGGATCCAACTGTTCACTATTTTACAGTTTGGTTCACTACTTTGCACTATACAGTGTACTTATAAACTGCTGACAAATCAGAACTGCAATTGGTGTTCTATATGGTTGTAAATGACTGCATAACAACAGAAAAGATGTGCTATAAAACATCTCTCATGCTGAAAGCACCTGTTCCAGATTTTACTAAGATCTTCAAAGTTAGTAAATTGTGCTTTTTTTTTATAAGACTCACAAATTTAAAGTGTTTTTCTTGTAGCAACTGTTGAAAGGGAAATTATTTATTTCCCTGTCTAACAGAAGGAATAAGTTCCTGATGTGGTTCTACTCTAAGAAGCTCTGGTATCTTATGAGTGAGGATTTCTTCATTTTCCATTTTTTACCCTGGAGCAAGTTCCCCTGCTTTCTAGAAGAAAGAGACAATTTCATGCCTCAAAAACAGTTTTGTGGTCTGTGTTTCAAAAATACCACACTGATATTGAGAAACAGTTTCATCATGCACAGTGCAGACCTGTAAACAATACCACTATACATATATGATTAAACCCAATAATAAATAGAATTTCATTAAACAGTACACTACATGACTACAATTTAGAAATAGTAAATTTTGAAGTGATAATAATTGAATTTCAAGAGATAATTTTGCAGAAGAGCAATCTGAAGAGTAAATTTTTAAGGGGTATCTATTAGCCATTGAAATTCTTTGAAAGCCCCGTTATGCTGCCAGCCTTGGTATGTACTACAGAACTTGCTAGATTTTGCTTTCTAGGTTAAAAGGAGAAAATGGCGAGTTTAATTTTGTGAATTAACTTGTAGTTAAAGATAATTTTTCTGATGATCCACTCATTTTAATAGATATGTAGACATTGAACATGTAAACTGTTGAAACTCCAGACTTCAGGGCGGTTCCTGAGTATACAAATGGAATGCATGCAGGTGCCATGAATTTTTAGACAACTGTAGAGGTACTTGCAGCTCTCATTATTTTCAACTAATTTCCTCCCTCCTCAGCAAAAATTCTTTGTGAGAAGGGAGGCAGACCTGCTATGCTGGAAACGTCACTGGTACATAGGTTTTGTTTGTACGGGGGGATCTCATAAAATTGTATTGATAGAAATTGCTGTAAAAATATAATGAAGGAACCAGTCACCAGATTGTCCAGGCTCTACTAGCTGCCAGGTAATGATACACACTTGTTGATCTATGCAGGCTGTCACCAGTGAAAAGATGGTTGTACACAATTTAACTGGGCTTTATTCTGTGGTTCTTACATGGCTATAGCACAAAAATAAATTAGGCTAATGAAGTGAATCATGTTTCAGGTACATTTTGAGAGGCTTTAGGTATTTAAATCAACACCATTTTTGGCTCATAGGTGAAAATTTAGAGCACATGTTTTAACTGAGGTATGTAAACTGAAGAACACTGAATTGGTAATCCCCGTTGTACAATTTCTAGGAGATGGCATTGGGCGAAGGGGTTAGACGTCCCCATATACCTTGAGATGATACAGTCACTCTTAAAAGAATCTCTAAAGGCTTTAGCTAAGCAACTTTATAGAATTTGAAGTTCACATTAAAAATGCAGTGCATTGTGTAAATTCACTTCTGAAGTGTAGTGACAAAAGGGAGAGTGTGAAGAAATTAGAGCAGTTCAGATCATTTTATTTTTGTCACTTCAGTTAAAACAACAGCACATCTGCTGTGACTTTGGACATGAAAAATGTTAAGTGCTGCATTGCTCAGCTGTGTGGGGAAGAAGTAGAGCTCTCATTTGAGAAGCAGATACTGTAATTTAAGAACATATGATGTCATTGCCAAGGGAAGCAGGCAAAAAACTGCATCGTACAGAGGCTGCTGCTGGAACAGAGTATGTATTGCTAGAATGTTAGTCTAGAATGAAGGTCCATAAATGAGCAGATTTTCTTAGTCTTTCTTCAGTGTAGATTTAGGTTCATAATCTTTCATTTTTGTAATCAATTAATATAAACATACACATCACTTTTCAATTAACCATCTGGGTGTCGTCTAATGATTGTGTAGTACAGCGAGTGTGTCACCTTGTACTGCCAAGATGGATTGATGTCCACTGCAAGTCTCATTTAAGAGACAAGTCCAAATAGGAAATTCCCCCTGTTCCACTTATTGCTGTATCTCTTTAGCGTTAACAGGACTTTACATTGTCCTAAAAGACTATGAGTGATAGATTGTCTTACAAATAAGAAATAAAACAGGACTAGCAATAAGGAACTAGAAATTCAGTTTCAGAACTATGTGTAAGAAAGCTTCTGCAGTGTAATTTTGAATGCCCCATCATTTGCAACTTACATTTCTGCATAAATCTTCCAAAGCATCTCAGGCTTTCTGTAGTGCCTGTCCACACAGTTTCCAAAACACTGCTGTTTCTCAGGGATATACACTGTTTATGGCTAATTTAAAATACTTTCTTGAATGGACTGTGTATTTTGGAGAAAGCAGGTTCAGAACTTGTTTTTCTGATGCCTTCACATTTGTGACATATGACATTTAATAACTTGACTGTGGTTCATCCTATCAAATGTGCAGCAAACCATGACATAACATCAAAACAAGTAGCTGAAATTTTAAGTACTTTCTTTGTTGGTTATGAGCCGGGTACAGGTATTGAATCCTGAATAGAGTTGAGAGTAATATTTCTTTGTAGTCACTGCAGTATTTTCACAAATACTTGTTTAGATTATTAAAAAAATTAGATATGTTCCGTTGACTAGGTATCTCTTTTTTTCCCAAGGCAGCAGACAAGAGCAGTGTCAATATTTGCTAAGGTTTATTTATATTATTGTGAATCATATGGAACTGTTGAAAGAGTTTATTAATTTTAAAGCTAAAATAATCTGCTGGCCAGTCCATATGGGAAACAGTGACAACACTGTGTCAAAGGCTATTTAACAGTACTAATTATTCTCAGCAAAATATAGCCAGGAAAATAAATAAAAACCAAAATGACAAAAAAAACCCACCACACCAACAATCAGTTGAGAAAGAATTTGCCTAACTTTATGACACAAATAAATAAGTAATTATCCCAAAAGAATTGATAGGATACATCCACTGATCACTGTGGAGAATATTCTGCATATTCTAAACCAAAAATATGGCTGATTTTTATTTTTATTTTTTTCAGTTAAGCATCAGATACAAACTACTGGCACAAGAATTTAAGCCTGAGAAACTATTGGTCTGAAATGATAGAAAGATTCCTGTATTCAGAACATGCTGAAGTTATGCATTTGGATATTGCAGACCTCCTCCCCGCCACTGCCCAGAGGAGAGAAAATGATTTTGTAAAGCTTAATGTTTCCTTTTTACTTCCTTTGCCTCCTGCTGTTAGTTAAATATTTTCTAGAGCTTTGGACTTAAATCTGTCTTTAATAAAACAGTACACACTATTCTTTTTACCTGATGGCAATGATCTCATAAAACCTTTTCCATAGTTATGTCAGGATACCTCAAAGGAATGATATATGAATTTATAGATCAGTACATCACAGATTTCATTTTCACATGAAAAAAAAGCTGTTTGCAAAACTTCTTTTGGGCTCTGCTTCCCATATAGTCTGTTATCTAGCCTAAGTCACTCGTTCATTCCATATGCATCCCCTAGTGAGACCCCTGCTCCCTAGTGAAAGTGTATAATGTTTTTGAGAAGATTTATCCCATCTCTGCTCATCCCTGATATGCATATTCAATGTTGTTTTCGCCTATAATGAGCTTGGCAGGTATTAGTTGTCAAAACTTTATATTTACACACTTCCTAGAGCATTCTTTTCTCTATTGTTCTCTGTTTTCAAGGTTAGTAGCTCGATTCCCTCGCATGCTATTTTCTGAGTGCTGGCACCATGTCCCAATGCTTATTTAATTTGCCATAAATTCACAGAAGCTAAAGAAAGAAAAGACCTATTAGGTTATCTAGTCTGCCTCCCTGTCCATTCAGGATTGATCCTTATTGTTCATTCACAAATGTTTTGATCAGTTTAGGAACAGTTAAAATGTTCCATGCACTGGGGTTTCTGGCGTTTATTACCTTTGGGAGGTATTTTTCTGCAGTCTGATAGATTTTTCTTTCACAAAGTTTTATTAAATGTTCTTGATTTCAAATTGGCATATTCCCTTTCACTGAAATGTGGTCTTATTTTTTTCGCTAGCTTTAGTAGCCCAAGTTTAAATCAAGTCAAAGACTCTAAGTCGCCTCATTTCCATTTAAACACTCTGTTTCCTTTGAACATTTAATAGTCTGAATTACAAAGCCTAGATCCAATAGCTTTCATTTTTTATTTTGCAATAGAATACTCTCCCATACTTTCTTGTATTGTCAGTTGCTCCAGTTATATTCTTTATAAATGTACTGTCCTTTATTTTCACTGATTTTACAACCACTTTATCCCATATGCCCTCTGCAACAGTTTGAGTTACTCAGATTCACACCTCCCAACTGGACTCTGAGAGTAAGCACTTTTGCAGTCAGTCTTAAAAGGAAAGAATGGAGTTCCAAATTCCAGAAGGTGTTAATAGGACTTTCCAAAGGTCTCGTGCTGAGCACTCTTCAAAGCCTTTAAGTAGTTTGTAAAGAAAGCTGAAAACCTGGGGAAATTTTAACAGCAGCATATAAGTAATATTTGTCTTTTGAAAATGAGCCTTTAGTACAATCCCTAAAGCTGTTTCAGCCAGGCAATGTTAAACTGCAGAATTTCCCTACCTTCCTCTACTTAGTCTGTGGTCCTTAAACTGGATGTACAATATGGTTATTCCTTGGGAAAAATACAGAGTGACCTTTATAAACTTAAGGACTGGGACAACAGAAACCTCATACAGTTTGAAAAGGTAAAGATGGAGAAGTTTTGCACCATGCTTCAAAATGGGCAATGAACCAATTAGCTGAGTACAACTACTGCTGTTAGTACTCAGGAGTGGTTTTGGTGCATACCAGGCTGAAAATGGATCAACAGTGTGCTCTCATTACAAATAACACAAACTACAGTGTGTGGTATTTTAGGAGGGTTGTGTCCAGCAGACCTAGAGAAGTTATTGTCCTCCTTTAGTCAGCATTAGTGAGGCTGCACCAGGAATAATGTGCTCAGTTGTAGGCCCCCAGTTGAAGAGAAATGGAAAGTTGAAAAGATCCCATGAAGGGATACCAAGATGTTCAAGAACCTAGAGTACATATTTGATGGAGACAGAATGGAAAGGATGGTCTTGTTTAGTCTGATAAAGAGGAAAGAGGCTACAAGATGATCTAATAGTTGCTTGCAATTACCTGACGAGTTGTTACAGTGATGGCAGAGCAAAACTTTTCACAGTAGTAGCAGTAAACACAAATCGCATGGGAGTTTCCGAGTGAATGTTAGGAAAAAGCTCATCACCAGCAGGGTAATGAACTAGAAATTGTTGTCCAGACAGACTGAGGAATGAGTCTCCGGAGTTTTCCTAGACAAAGGTGTAGTTTTCCTGGTCCATCATTGGCAGTAGGTCTCTTTCAAGTAAAACAGGACTTCCACATGGAACTTTCCAGTATTTTGTGATTCTGAGAAATTCAGATTTTTGTGCTTCTGAGAAACCTAGAAATCAGCATGCTGACAGAAACAAGATGATACTTCCTGAATTTTTTATTAGGAAGGATTTTTTGTGTTGTCAGCACACTCCTGTCCTGACTTATGTTTGTCCTCCTCCTGCCTTAAAATATTTCCCTAAAGTCGCTATATCGCTAAAGTGATGGTCTACCTTGGGGACCAATGCATGTGAATTTATTTGTGCTGGTTTGGTGCACAGGGTTTGACTTAAAAAAATTCAGCAAAACATCGGTGCTAACATAGACCCCAAATTAACTGTGAACCTAACCTACCTACTCCTGTTGGTAACTTTAGCTTTCCACATAGTTTTACAAGAAACTGTCATAATTCGAGATCATAATAAATATTGCTGGTCAAAAGCAAACTCACTTTACTCACCAATGTATTTTAAAAAACAGCACTTTGCTCCCTCAGACTTATCTATTTCTACTATAGCCTTTAATGGGAAAATTACCATTAACTTCAACGGTTTAGGATCAAGCTCTTAGAAGGATTCATTAAAAAGCAATAATAACAGAGGAAGAGCAGGTCAACTTCTTAGTACAACATTTGCCCTTTATATTTCTCAGCTCTGTTTCTTTTTAGCAATAAATGATATTGGATTTCCTAAACATAACATAACCCCAGATGCCAGTGCTATTTTCAAGAAGAAGAATTTGCATATTTTAAATCAGGGAGGAAAGTAAGGAAAGTATATATGCTTTTGTCACTTGAAGTAGGCAAAAAAATGAATTGAGCACTACAAAACTGATAGCAAAATAGAGTAACAAAGCAGCAGAGAAATCATATGTTTAATTACACAATATCTGACACATAGTTAGAACCTAAAGTCTGGAGAAGGTTCTGTGATGAGTCTAGAGTAAGTAAATGACAGTACCTCCTAAATGTCACATGTATATTTGACATATGGAAATAGCAAACATCTGCTTGTTCAAGAGCAAAATAAAAGGTTTGTATTTGATAAAAAACTCTGTAGTGAGTTTGCAGTTTTTTAATAACATTTGGAGAAGTGAATTTGTTAGCTAAATTGCTAATTTCTGTGTTTACTGGAAATGGTATATCCCTGGTTCACAACTGGAAATGTAGGTTATACAGCTATGTATCATACTGTATAATGAAATATATAGTAACTTTTACCAGGTAACAAAAACATAGTATATTCTGTAGCCTGAAAACTTTTATAGATTGGTTAATTAGTACTCAGTAGAAACTTGTAAAGCAGTAGGAAAATGTAAACCTATTGAGGCAGAGACTCTAAGTGACTTGCCAAAAGTCATACAGAAAGTCATTTCAAGAGCCAAGATTACAATTCAGAAATTTCTGGCTTTATGCCCTGCACTCAATGCACAGCCTGCACTAGATTTGAAATTCAATTCGTGCTTCTACTAAAAATGCAATTTTCAAGGTTTAACATAGCAACCGTTTGAAATTGCATTGATTTAAAATATAACACAAAAGAGTTTAATCATCATCACATTTGTTTTGAGAGTAGCTTTAATAACTATCACAAAAGTTTTAACATCTTAAGACTTTTTATATAGAGGATGTTAAGAAACCATACAGAATACAGGCAAAGTTTTAAATAATTTCTTTCTTTTTATTTGCATCCTTCAAGCTCTAAAATAATAAACTTCCTTCTAAGAAATTTGTTTCAGGTTACACTGAGTGCCGTCATGAATTTGAAAAAGGTGATCCTTGAGCTCTTTATATTTATTTAAAACGTTGTTGAACATGTAAAAGACATCTTGTTTAGAGACTATTTACATGAATATGGGAGGCTGTGGGCCCTCTCCGGAAGAAATGGGCAACGTGGCCACCGAGGATATGGATAAGGCTGAGGTACTGAATGACTTTTTTGCCTCAGTCTTCACTGGCAAGGGCTCTAACTGCACTGCCCAAGTCACAGTAGGGAAAACCAGGGGCTCTGAGAATGGAGAACTGCCCACAGTAGGAGAAGATCAGGTTCGAGACCACCTGAACAACCTGAAAGTGCATAAGTCCATGGGACCTGATGAAATTCATCCCCGGGTCCTGAAGGAGCTGGCGGACCAAGTTGCGAAGCCACTTTCCATCATATTTGAGAAATCGTGGCAGTCTGGTGAAATTCTTGTGGATTGGAAAAAGGGGAACATAACCC
>VZSF01010498.1:171470-222650 GCA_013398295.1 Chionis minor | reverse complement strand
AAAAAGTTAGGGCTGCTATTATAGGAGTACTTGGTATGTTATGGTTTTGGAAAGGTGTGGTCAGAGACATCAAACAACTCTAGACACTCACATCAGTGTCTTCAGTTGGACTGGGACATGGATGCAACTACTGCTGCTGTATTTGTAGCATGGAGAGCAGCTCCAGATACCAGAATTTTATCTGGTTACAGAGGGGAATAAAAGAACTATATGCAAAATAACTTGTAGTTTCCTTTTGCCTTAGGTCACAGAATCACAGAATCACAGAATGTTAGGCGTTGGAAGGGACCTATGGAGATCATCTGGTCCAATGCCCCTGCCAGAGCAGGTCCACCTACAGCAAGTTGCACAGGATGGTATCCAGGCGGGTTTTGAATGTCTCCAGAGACAGAGACTCCACCACCTCTCTGGGCAGCTTCTGTGCTGCCACCAGTGCTCTGCCACGCTCAAAGTAAAGAAGTTCCTCCTCTTGTTCATATGGAACTTCCTATGGTCAATCAGTGCTTATTACCTCTTGTCCTCTCACTGGACACCACTGAAAAAAGACTGTCCCCCTCCTCCCAGCACCCTCCCTTTAAATATTTGTAAGCAGACCTACTCTTTCAGAAATGTAGTTATAATACATTAATATACAACAAGTTTTGATTGCATTTTTTGTAAGTAGATGATGAAATTTAGCAGTCAATGTACAGAGGATGGGACCTTTTTGAGACAAATTTTTTGAGCTGTCATAAACACTTTGCATAGGAGACATGCTATCTGCATGAAGTATCTGTGTGTTGATTACAATGGGAATTTATATTTATTTGATTTACGATAGACAGACTTAAATTTAGGGACAATGATTCATGCTTCGTCACTCCACGACAGTACATATTTTACCACACTCTCATTGAAATTAGTAATTACAAAGCTAGCTACCATGTTTACGTAAGAAAAGAATACAGCTACCTTATAAATGTAGCTTTTAATCTTAATATTATCAGAGCTTGAGGTATTAGTAAATTAAGATCTCTACTGGCACACTCTACCTCTGCTTTTGTCCTGTCCTTCACTTTCTATTAATCTTTTAGATTACCTATATGCTAAAAGAAAAATTGTCCAACTTAGGAGTTGAATTAAATTTATTACTGCTTTTTTTAAAAGACATCCTCAAATTAATATTCAAATATTTTATTAAAAAAAAGAATCATAGTCCTGCATTGAAACATTTCAATCAGAAAAATGTATTTAAGAAGCACTAAACTCAGCATAGTGGTTGGAGACTGAGCCATCTGTCTTCTGTTCCATGAGGCTATAGACCACTTTTGCAGAAGTCTGAAAAATAAAATGTAAGTATTAAAACACTTTCATTCTAAATTCATTTCACAGCTCAGGAACCATACCATTTACAGTCTCTAAAAAGTCAATTTGGTCAATTATAAGTGAATAACAAATTAACTGAACAGCAAGGTAACGGGATAAAGCTTCTATTTAAGTCAAAGAGAGCTTTACTACTGGCCATAACAAAGCTAAGATTTCACTCAGTAGAAAGATTCCAGACACTGAAACTTAGTATGAAAACTTCTGTTGTCTTGATTTTCTGTTATAAAATAGCTATACAAAATTCAAACCAGAGTCTCAACCCCAGAGGATGCATACCTAGGAAGAAACTTTTGTCTACTCAAAGATCTATTGATTTTCTCCATTGGCATGTTTCATTTTAAACAAAATTTATGTGGAACAGTACAGAAAATATTTTCTTTGATTTAAATTCAAAGTTACAATCCTGAGGACGCTAAAAGAAATACACATAAGTTATTAAAATCAATGTGTTAGTTCTCAATTATTGCATTTTAAATAGATATCCTTGCTCAGAATATTACTTCAGAAATGAATGTAAACTCAAGGGCTTGTTTCCCCCACATAATTTAGTAGTATGTTTGAAATGCATGAAGTATTTCTGAAAAAACAATTATATCCACATACAGTACCAGTGAAATGATATTGAGAAACAAAGACAATTAGCATCACTGCTGAAGTGGCTACTTCCATTTCTTGGGTTGGTTTATTTGAAACTCTTTGATGCTTCTTTATGGTACTTCATTGGGCAGACACCAACTACACCCTAAAAGGTGTATTTTGCTAGATAGGGTTGTATCTAATCTTTGTACATTTTTTTTATATATTTATTCTAAAGCTACAGCTAACTATTGTTTGAGCACATAATTAATATAAAGACATATTTCTGTCATCTTTATTCCCATTACAGTTTGCATTTCCTTTGTTTTAGGACACATCTTTGTGAGGAAAATAGGCACCAGAGTTACTCTGTAAAAAGTAAAATATCAAAGGCGTACTTTAAAACGCTTGTACACTCTGGTTTTCCTCCCTTTGAAGCCCAGATAAGGACAGCTGATGATATGTGTTCAGTTTACAGAATCACAGAATCAGTTAGGTTGGAAAAGACCTTTCAGATCATTGACTCCAACCATCAGCTGACGATATTGCTCTTTACAACTACCTGAAAGGAGATTGTAGCAAGGTAGGGGTTGGTCTCTTCTCCCAAGTACCAAGCAATAGGACAAGAGGAAACAGCCTCAAGTTACACCAGGGGAAGTTTAAATTGCATATTAGGGAAAACTTCTTCACAGAAAGGGTTGCCAAGCATTGGAACAGGCTGCCCAAGGAGGTGGTGGAATCACGATCCCTGGAGGTATTTAAAAGATGGTTAGATGTGGTTCTGAGGGACATGGTTTAGGGGTGGCTTTGGCAGTGTTAGGTTGATGGCTGGAGTCGACCATCTGAAAGCTCTCTTCTAACCCAAGTGATTCTATGATTCTGTGATTCTGAGATTCTGTGATTCTATTTAGCCACAGCTCTGACTTAGGTACCTGATTTTTTAAGGGGAAAACTTGTAACTTTGGCATTTGTTGTATTCAAATATTTCAGTATTAGTAGCAGTATTTATTTATTTATTATTATTTTATTATTTGCAATTACTCTTCATTGCTCCCAATGTAAACTGAATAATGCCACTTTCCCCTACAGTTTACAAAGCATAAAGTCCATCCTGGGCTTTGCTGATGTTCAAGAAGATGTCTATGCAGCCAGGTGTACACGTGCTGAGAGAGACAATAGCAGGAGCTGTATGGATAAAGTCATTCAGGTATAAAAACAGAATACCTAAATCTTTTAAAATGTATATATATACAGTACCAGACTTTTCAGCAGATGCAGTGCACTGCCTCTGTCAGACAGCAGTACAGGAATGGTACTATTATCTTCCAACCTCTTCCATAGTACTGTGGAAAGAGTATAACGATCACAGACTGCAGTCATCATTTTGAGGCCTTTGAGATGAAAGCTAGTAACATTACTATTGAACTTGGTATGAAGCATTAATGACAGTAGGCCACTAAAGCTCTTACCTGTTTATAATTCTTAATATTTTAAATGTAGAAGGATATATGGCATAAATTCAAAACAATACATTAAAACTAAAACTAAAAAAAAAAATTTAAAAAGCAAATTATTTTATGTGCCAAGGTTGGACCTTGGGAAGGACAAGTATTTCCTTGGACAAGGAAATGCTGAGATCCATGACCTCAGTGAGCTGCAAAGGACTGTATTTTCTTTTGCCGAGGCTAAGGCAAAGCTGCATATTTTCTTGGCTTCTCTGACTTTCCTTTTATGGATTGTGTGTAAAATTGGCTCAATACGTTATAACAAATGACACCTGAGGCTGAAAGAGGGGATTCATAACTTTAGCAAAGATAAATAGATATGTGAAGACAGAATAAAACCACAATGTCCTAAGCATAATATTAAAAAAATTACATAAAGAATTTAAAGCTAGACTATTGTATTTCACTACTCTTCCATGCATAAAGACAAGGACCTTTTTTTTATTTTATTTGTCCTGTTAGGTCACTTTAAATTTCCTTCAAGAGACAGGTAATTGGAAACTACCAAAGTGAACTATTAAATGTGTTTGAAAATATGTTTTTATATTAGAGATTATTTCATATTATATTACTCCCCTTTTTGCTGAAGTCAGTAAGTAATAGGACATGGCAATCAGATAAGGGCCAAAATTCTACTGATCCATACAGTTATTTTAGGTTTTGGGTCTAAGTCAGATTTTTGTAAAAGTTCATTTTTTAAAAATTTTCTTGCTTTCTGTTTACCTCACTGGTATAGGATATGTTTGTTCAGGGTTTTGTGTCAGAAAAAGAGATTTTTCTGCCACCAGCTTCTCTCTGCAGATTAAGCTAATTAAATAAAATAGAATAGAATAGAGATTTTGACTTTAATACATCTGACTCTGTATTAAGACAGTTTGTCACTTTTGTAGCTCTTTCAATAAAGCTAGGAGGGATTGATCCTAAAGACTTTTTAATCATTATTCATGAAATTATAAATATTTTTTCAATCCTACCCTATCAAACTGATTGTTTAAACATGAAAATCTACATACCCTGTATTAACTAGTATGATTTAGTTTGTTAGTGCAAAAAACAATTGACAGACTATCACATAACATTCATGTTATTTTTTTCTTTGAAGTAATATCACAAGAGAGACTGATTTTCACTGCTGCAATATTCAGTATATCATGAAATATAATCACATTCTATAACAAAGAAAGTGGTGCCGCAAAAATAATGTACACTGATTTTATTCCTGCTGATTTTATGAAGTGCCATTCAAGAAGTGCTTGGAAAGTCCTTCATGTGAGTTTTACTTTTTATTTCTAGTGTTGATAAGCTTCACATTACATTATATTTAACTTGCATTCTATAAGGAAAAGCAAAACTATGATACATGCTCATGAAACTGAACACTAAGATTATGTGTGTGCTTAATTTTCAGCATCTAAATATCCTAAAGACATGACTATACTAAATGTATTAATGAATTAATATTTTCAGAACTAGGGACTAATTCTGTACATTTTTCTTACTGTATTCATTATAAGCTTTGTGATGCCAACATTATACCTGGAACAAAGCAATGAATATAATTCCTTGATCATTTTGTTTCTTATTAAGGCTGCCCATCTGAACACTGCGAGCAATCCTTAACATAAAACTTTTAAAGATTTTAGTCCTTTAATATCCATACTTCCTACTTCCATAGAACTGAAGTCGGAATTATAATTCTGCACCAGGTAAAGTTATCTTTCAAACCTGTAAATCCAAGTCCTGAGGGGCTGCCTGCCTGCTTTCCTTCCTTCCTTCCTTCCTTCCTTCCTTCCTTCCTTCCTTCCTTCCTTCCTTCCTTCCTTCCTTCCTTTTTCTTTCTTTTTCTCAAGCGTTGCTCTATGTGCCTGGAAGCTACAGTAGCAAGAAGGTTGGAATGATATTCATACTGGTGAATTGATGTTATTAACAGTTCTTCTGTTATCCTGTAGGTCACTTGCTATAGAGGACAAAGTTATAAATCTAGCGAGGATCCTTCAGACACTAAGTCAAAGGTTAAAACAGGCTATAGAAAATAAATGACTAAACTGTTCCTATGGGAGCTTTCTATGCACAGTATGTTGGTGGGATACGTGTTTCCACAGCAACCACAGATTCAATATCAGAGTGTAACACTCCTACATTATGTTATATTACTTCTGATTCCTTATGCCTAGCTAGTGTATTTGTATGGCCTCCTCACCTATTATGGTACTGAATATATTTTTCACCTCTACATGCTTTACTTTAAAACTGGACTCCTAAGGTACTTCACAAGCAATAAGGGCTGTTGAAATTAGGTAAGTGAATGGCATGTATGCATCAAATAAACCAACATGTTCATGACCTTTGCAATTTCAGGAACAGTCGTCTTTACATGAGAATAAGTTGACTTTGAATAATTTCTACAAGGTGCTGTTTTATAAATAATAGGGAGATGAGCTGGGAAAGGTTGTATTTTATTTCCTCTGTTCTTATCTATTTTTCCACACATAAGAAATTTTATTTGTAGTACTAATTTGTTCTGCTAAAATATGCCCACCTATTTCTCCATCAAGGTTTGGGAGGGTAGCCACTTAGAAGCAAGTACAGAAGAGAGATTTTTGGGAATGACATTATTTATATAATTAAAAGTTTCAAACAATTTCTTATTTCTAGCAGTGTATAGTCCCAGAGCCTGCATATAAATAAGGCTTATCGTGCTACATTACCATCTAAAATCCTATTTTCAAAGCTGCTTTGCTATGTGGGCCTATATGACAAGATGAACTTTTAACCAGAGAGCTTTTATTCTAAATAAATAAAAACCAGGAGAACAAAAAGGTGGGATTATTCCTGGAGCATAGTTAAGTGAAGCAAGTGAAAGGCTTACGATCTGTCTTAGCAAAACACTTAAGCATATGCTGAAGTTAGAAAAAGATTTCTTATTAAAATGCACTTCTAAAGATATGACCTTGAATGTGAAATTTACTTCAGATGCACAGCTCAGTTTGATGCTCTCTGTATAACATAAGTGCTCGGGTTGGGTTGGTGTGTACATTACATGGTTTGACTGTTGTACAAATCCCAATTGTCTATTAGAGAGTGGCACTGAAAGCCTTTCTATGATCACAAAGTGGTCTGTGGCTGGTGTACCAGAGCTCTTCTGCATACCTCCATTTGTGGAGGACAAATAGAGAAATAAGCCACATTTAGCTGAAAAGCTAAAAAGATGCCCAGGGGGAAAAAAATAAAATTACAAGCTAAATAGAAACAGGGATTCATAAAGTCTAGTGTTTCCCTTAAGCATATTTGTTTAGAAATCTAACTAGTAGGAAACGAGGACATTTCTTCACAAAGCTATGGGTCAGTGAAATGGATATACACATTAGACAAGGCAGAACCAGATTCTTTTACTTTTGGTATATTTCTTTTCTTTCTGAAAATACCTTGTGTTCTAGTGGTGCTTCATCACGTGACTTTCCTCCAAATCCTACAAGTTGATAGGAGATCACTAAAAATCACCACGTGTGATCAAGGTATCGGAAGCATTATATGACAAGAAAACCCCCAAACCCAACAATAATAATAAAAACTGACTAACCACTTTTGGCTTGACTATCGAACAAATCCATAATATTTTTCCATAATATAGGCATTGGTGAATGCAGCACTTTCTAAAGTGGAGAATGCAGAGTGCTAATATAAAAAGCATATCCTGTGCTTTTCCTTCAGGTTTTTGTTGTTATATATAAGCTTGTGTAAAATGATTAAATATTTATGGGGGCAGAAAAAAGAAAGGCACTGTATCCTGATCATTAGTGCATTCATCTACGACAACCAAATTCCATTCCCTTTTGTAGTAGTTAAAGATTTTATACAAAATGGAATGTATTCAAGGAGAGACTGGCAAAGAATCCCCATCACCGTGTAGTCTGAAGGATATGACAATCTTGGGGGTTATGGAGCATCTTGGCTTAAAAATCTGTCATAATTTGGCTAGAGAAGAAATAGAAATTAGGTTTTTCGGTGTACACGGTGATTTTTCTGACAAAATAATAAAAATAAAAGGAAATGGCGAAGAATAAAATCCCCAAAACTATCAAAGCCAAAATCCTCTTCTGTGCTTTGAGACCTGATTTAAAAGCCATAGTTTAATAAAACTCCTAATATTGCAAGCATTAATTTATTAAATCCTGTAGAAGAACTAGATTAAAAAACTGTAATCTGTAAAGGAGACTGACAAGAGTTCATCACTAAAATCCAAGATATTTTATATGTTTTAAAGTTACCTTTTATATTTTAAAGTTACCTTTTTTTTCAGGTGAATATTGGTGCCAATTTGATCGGACTTGTTATAGAAACATGAGATTCAGGAATTAAAAGAGAAAAATAGATCTTAATATGTCTAAATAAGACTTATGTCACAGACTTCCTGTTAGACATGTAAAATCCCCTCTAAAGCTCTTATTCCATTCTCTCTAGTTCTTCTGTGTTCTCTCTCTTTTCTCTAATTCTTTCTTCCTTTTCCAATAAAAAGTGTAAATTTTTGGAACCAGAGGGGTTTTTTTTTCCTTCTTGATTCATATGCAGTTCATTGGCCTCTGTGAGCTGACATTATTTGTTTTTCCTGTTACAAAATAAGTAGTACAAAAAGCAGAAAAAAGAGGAAAATGTAACAATGAATTTTAAAAAGTGAAAAGAAAAAAGGAATAAGGCTGGGAAAGGATGAGGACATCTGTAAGAGATCAGGAGTTGAAACAACCATGAAGACACAAATTATTTAAATGCTATTTCAAACAAAGATAATGGCAGGTAAACCCAAGTATAGTTCATCAAATATTACTGTAAAGGAATATAAAACAAAGGACAGCGTATAGAATAAAGCAATGGAATAGTGTGGCAATTGGTAAAACAAATTACCATTCAAAAGAATAAGAATATATTTTAAAAAAGCAGAGCTTTGACAGCAAAGCTTACAGAAAAACAGAATTGATTAAAGGAAGAAATATTTATATAATTCATGTATGAATATTTTGTGAGTTTGTTCACCATACTACGGATGAAACAGGTCCAGTTTGTCAGAAACAAACAAAGACAGAATAAAGACTTTGGAAGACAGAAGTATACAGAAAACGAGTGTTTAAGCCTAAGTGTATGGAGACATCCCATTCAAATGAGAAATGAAATGACCTTTCATCAAAGGAAAAAAAAAAACAAATCTTTCAAACCCCATGCACGTTACTGAAACACTAAACATACTTGTCTCTTATTTTAAGAAAAACTAACTTTTTTTATAAATGATACAGTTAGTTCCAGATCTAAACTTGTAGAATTGTGAATCACAGAATCACAGAATCACAGAATGTTAAGGGTTGGAAGTGACCTCTAGAGATCATCTGACCCAACCCTCCTGTCAGAGCAGGTCTACCTACAGCAGGTTGCACAGGATCACGTCCAGGTGGGTTTTTAATGTTTCCAGAGTTGGAGACTCCACCACCCCTCTGGGCAGCATGTAAAAGTACTGCAGACATGCTGTAGCATTCATTACACACATTTAACAAAATAATTACTAGGAGTCAGTTTTATTAAATTTGGGGCAAAAGAGTGAGTTTAAAATAAGACTAAAATATAAACAAAGATATAAAACATATACACGAGCTGGGTAATTTTTCAAGATAGAAATCTTTTAATTAGGTTGTATTTTTTGTGTGTGTGTATGCAGTATCTATAATGTATGTATACACGTATTATTATGTTCTAGATATTTTTTTCATTAAGTAATAAAATAAAACTAAGTTTTCCTCTTAACAGGTATCTTAGCCCTCTGTCCTTGAGATGTTATATATACAAAACTGACAATTGTGGGCCATACTCTGAAAAACTTGGCTAATGAAAAAATTTGTCTATAATTAGTCACATTTTTTAGGTGTTATTTACAGATGAATTTTAGGTGCTTTTTCATCAATCTTTTATTAAACATCTTTCCTTTTTTAGAACCTGTTTAAAACAGTGCTGTAAACATTCAAGTAAAAAGTGATTTTTTTTCTTCATTCTGTCAAGCTTGAGTGAAACTTAAAAGTTGATGACCTATTTCTAAAGACACAAAGAACTGCAGATTACCAGAAATACATAGATCATGCCTGAACAAAATAAAATGCTAAGCAATATGCCTGCATAATGCTTATTGTCTGATACAGTACTTAAAGTTTTCTTTTGTGATAAAATTTGAGTAACAGGCATGCTTTCTTTTCATATCATGGGGATGATCTGCTGGGGATGTCCACCCACTTTTGTACAAATCCTTATGCACTACGAAGTCTAAAACAGGCCGTGTGCAGTGCATACATTTTGACTAAGATAAGTCAAGTGAAAAAGCCAAAACAAAACTTCTCGTTTTCAAAGTCTTTCAGAACTGGTAAAGATTTAATCAGCTCATATTGATTATGTGGCACTATGTCCAGCTTCTTAATGACTAAGTCTGGTAGATTTTCACTTTATCAGTGAAAGAAGTCTAATATTAAAAAACAGGGAAAACTTGGTTTTATTTAATACTATAAAGAATATTACTTTGGTGATAGCACAGCAGAAAAATCAGTTAAATTTATAATTATCCATTAACAATTGAATTAAAACTTGATCAATATAAAGTAACATATAGAATCCCAAATGTATCAAGAAATCCTAGCAGTTACTGCACATTTAATTTGTGCCTACAGTTTCATTTATTTCACTGGAATCAGTAACTACTGAAGAGGCAGCTAAAACTTGCTAGGATTTATCTCCTACAGAAGATTTATTTATTTACTTTTAACAAATTAGCAGGAATACAGGCACTGGAATTGCTGAAAGGCTTCTAGGATATAGTCTCCTGTGACAGAACTGTATTGCAAACTTTAATTATCTGTTCTGAATTGCTATTCTATCAACAAATATAAGAACTGTGGAAAGTAAATCAGTAAGTTTTCTTAGCCAGTGTTATTTTTCCCCTACTTCTGGGACTGCTGGCATGGTAGTCTGCATGTTGTTCCATGTGCAGACGAAATTGAAATTCAGTCAGTAATTCACAAGTGTTTTCACGTTAGGCTTCTAGGTGTCCTAAATTATTTAGCTATAGATAGTAATTGCTCTCTCAGATAGACTTGGAATCTCAAATGAAAGCTATGCTTCTGATGTCCAGGAGTATTGATAGTTATATATTAAATTTACATTTTCATATGGAAAATTATATTCTGCCCTTTGCCTTCCTCAGTCAGTTCCCTAGACACTGATTTATTTTGAAGGTTGGCCTTGGAATAGGAATTTCAAACTCTTCAGCTAAGATAGAGAAATTCTTGAAAAGACTGCTTTACACATTTCAGAATAATTTACACTGTTCAGAGTATGGTATGTCCAAAGTCTTTTCTGTCGAAAAAGGCAGAAAAATCCCAAGGAACTGTAAAGACAGTGGAGCTTAATCCCACCCCATGTTCCCATACTATCTCATGGAGCAGAAATGCAGTGTTTTCCAGAAATTTCCATCTTGCAGCAGATGTAGTGTGTCCACACTACAATGTCCATACCACACTGACTTATATCAGATCACTTTCAAAGATCAGTAAAGAACTGTCTCTTTCCCTGTTTAGTCTGCTCTCTATATCAAGTTCACCATACTTTCTGTTTCTCTTTCTGCAGGAATATCTTTAAAAGAATAGAATTCACTCGACAATTAATATTCCGTAATATTTCCATTGATTATTTTTTCTAAGTGTATTTAATATGCTTATCAAAAGGTTGTCTAGCAACATATACACCTAACTTATATAATGAATATTCTTTCATTTAGTTGTTGTCAATAAGTTACTGTACACATGACTTGGCCTTATTTAATAATATGTCTCCAAGAAAAAAATGCAAAGTTCTTGCTAACTTTGAAAAAAACCAACCTAGGGAGATATCTAAATTTTACCATGGGGTTTCATCCCTGTAAAAAACAATGGAGTGTACTTAAGCAGTCCTAGTGAGGGAATATTTTGTGGAGAGTTCGCAGGATTCCAGGAGGTGGAGTAGACAGAGGGAAAAAGCAATGCTGTACACTCCTGTGCAGCATTGAATTAAACTGAATAAGAACATTGGTGGCTGAAATGTACATATGCATGAACAGGGAGATGATGTGTGGTGAATTCTTTAAACAAATTCAGACAAACAAGAAGAAACTTGCTGCGGCTACATCATCCCTGAAGATGGACATTCTTTGGAGAGTAGCCTCCCTCTATCCCTGTACTAAATTCTGAATGCTTCCCAGTGGTCTTTATATTTCTGGCTTTTTAATGAATTTTATAGAAGAAACTTACTCAATGTTTTGTACATATTTGTTGCCTGAAACATATTCTGTTTCATTCATTTGTGACACATTTGTTTGATGGGATTTATTTTGGATTAGGACATTATTTAGGTAGACTATGACCTGAAAAACTATCCATATAGCAGCAGTTGTTCTAGTGAAGGACCAAATATATCTTAATATAACTCTACTAAACACCAAAAAAATTTCAAGGGGGATATATTGGGCACTTCACATAAAGTCAGTAAAGGACTCATGCAGGACTGACTTAAAAAAAAAAAAAAAAAGGTTAGTTTGGCAATGAGCTTCACATGTGGATACGCATTAATTAATTTTTTATTATTTATAATTTTGGAAGCTAAACATTAAAATAAAGATTGATCACCCAGCTTTTTTAACAGTGTGCTAATATATAAGTTCGCTTCCTTGGAGATTTTTTTTTTTATAATGCAGAGGCCATAAAAAGAAGAGAAATTAACAAAAGAGTTACTGTCACTAGATCAGAAAAGGGGTTAGTGTCTATATATAACTGTAATAAAAATGGAGAAATTCTGTTCTCTCAACCCTGATTGGCCAGGTTTTGACAGTATCAAGCAGCTGGACACATACCTATGTTGAGGAGCACTCTCTTGATGTGTAAAGGACTGGAGTTCTTTCTACCTGGTGCTCTCTGTAGAAGAACAGTGAAACCTTCTTGAATTCAAGAACTGAAAGATTCCAGTATTCAATCCAAAACTGAGAAGAGCTCTTTGCATCAAAGGAGAAATGAATCTGCATCTTCAAAGTGGAAGATCTAACCAGAACTGAGAACAGCAGAATGATCTTAGTTTATTGTACCAGAGGGGTAATTAAGTAGTCTCTAGACCTGGGAATGAGAATGTATAGGGGCTGGCACACGTAATTGAGACAGAAAAAAATTCCATTTCCATGTTTAATAAATGTTTATAATAAAGTAGTAAATGCTATTTTTTATTAGGAAATCACTCTCAGAAAAGTAATTAAACCACTATACTTCAGAATGTCTCACCTCAAGCTGTGCCAGGGGAGGTTTAGATTGGATATTAGGAAAAATTTCTTCACCAAAAGGGTTATCAAACATTGGAACAGGCTGCCCAGGGAAGTGGTAGAATTGCCATCCCTGGAGGTATTTAAAAGATGTGTAGATGTGGTGCTTAGGGACATGGTTTAGTGGTGGGCTTGGCATTACTAGGTTAAGGGTTGGGCTCAACGATCTTAAGAGTCTATTCTAACTTACATGATTTTATGATTCCATGATTTTATGATTTTATGATTCTACAGATCAAGGATAAATAATTGTTCCATACAAATTAGTAAAATTGTAATTAACATAATTATGTATTACATAGTTGGCATTAGCTATTGGAGGAAGGTATCTGCAAGACTTTCATCTGCAACTATTGTGGGCACTGAATGACAGTAGGACCCACTGAACAATTCAGCAGAATCACATATGAAGGAGTCCGTTTGTGTGACCAAAAGAGAGATATTTGTCCTGAAGGACTCAAGTTAAGTCCTGTCAGTAGCATTGCCCCAGCAGAGGAATTACAGAAATCCAAATAAATTGCTAGAAGTTAGTGGGAATTGACTATTTTCTAAGGTTAAAGGATGTGATAGTGAGTAAAACAGCGAGGCAACTGTAAAATATTCTGAACTTATTAAAGAAAAGTTAGCTCATAACTTGCTCTTTCTCAGGACTAGTCTGGTGGATGTAACTTAAGGGACAATATTCAAGTGAAAAAAGTGTCAAGAAAGACAGCCTTATAAGAGGGGATACGTTACGTGACCTGTTTGTCACTAACAAAAGTGAGCTAATTGGTGACATTAAGACTGGAGGCAGCCTGGGCTGCAGCAATCATGCACTGGTGGAGTTCACAGTCCTGAGGGATATGGGTCAGGCAGAGTGTAAAGTCAGGATCCTGAATTTTAGGAAAGCAAACTTCCAGGTCTTCAAGGAGTTAGTCAATAAGACTCCCTGGGAAACTGCCCTGAGAGACAAGGAAGCAGAACAGAGGTGGACAATCCTTAAGGACGATTTCATAGACCACAAGAGCTCTCAGTCCCCAGGAGTCATAAATCAGGAACAGCAGGCAAGAGACTGGCATGGCTGAATTGAGACTTGTTGGTCAAATTAAAGGGAAAGAAGAAAATGCACAGGCAGTGGAAGCAAGAACAGGTATCCTAGGAAGAGTATAAGGATGCTGCCCATTTGTGTAGGAATGGGGTCAGGAAGGCCAAGGAGCAGATGGAGCTGAACTTGGCAAAGGACAAAAAGAACATTAAAAAGGGCTTATACAGGTATGGCAGCCAGAAAAAGAAAGTAAAAGAAAGTGTACATCCCCACTCCCTGATGAGCAAGACTGGCAATCTGATAACAATGGATAAGGAGAAGGCTGATGTACTCAACAACCTCTTTGCCTCAGTCTTCACTGGCAACCTCTCTTCCTACACCTCTCAAGTGGATGGACCTCAAGGCAGGCTCTGGGAGAGCAAAGTCCCTCTCCACTGTAAGACAACATCAGGTTTGTGAACACCTGAGGAACATAAACATACAGAAGTCTATGGGACCTGATGAGAGGCATCCCAGAGTCCTGAGGGAATTGGCTGATGTACTTGCCAAGTCACTCTCCATGATATTTTAAAAGTCATAGCAGTCAAGTGAAGTCCCCGGTAACTGTAAAAAGGGAAACATTGTACCTCTTTGTAAAAAGGGGAGAAAGAAGGACCCTGGGGACTACCTCCCTGTCAGCCTCATCTCAATGCCTGGGAAGATCATGGAGCGGATCCTCCTAGAAGCTATGCTAAGGCACAGGGAGGACAGGGAGGTGATTTGTGACAGCCAGCATGACTTCACCAGGGGCTAGTCCTGCCTGACCAACCTAGTGGCCTTTTGTGGTGGAGTGACTACATCAGTGGACAAGGGAAGAGCTACTGATGTCATCTGACTGAAGTTCTGTAAGGCCTTTGACATGGTCCTCAATGACATCCTTCTCTCTAAATTAGAGAGATCTAGATTTGCTGGATGGACTGTTTGGTGGATGAGGAATTGGTTGAATGGTCACATCCAGAGAGTTGTGGTCAATGGCTCAATGTTGGACGGAGATTGGTGACAAGTGGTGTCCCTCAGGCGTGGTCAGCAGGTCAAGGGAGGTGATTCTGCCCCTCTACTCCACTCTGGTGAGACCCCACCATCTCTGGAGTACTACATCCATCTCTGGAGTCCTCAGCACAGGAAAGACATGGATCTCTCTTGGAGAGGGTCCAGAAGATGGCCACCAAAATGATCAGAGTGATAGAACACCTCAATTATGAAGAATGGCTGAGAGAGTGAGGGTTGTTCAGCCTGCAGAAGAGAAGGCTCCAGAGAGACCTCATCGTGTCTTTTCAATACTTAATCAAGATTTATAAGAAGGATGAGGACAAACAATTTAGTAGGGCTTGTTGCAATAGGACAAGGGTAACAGTTTTAAACTAAAAGAAAGTAGATTTAGATTAGTTACAAGGAAAAAAAATTATAATGAGCATGGTGAAACACTGAAACAGGTTGTCCAGAGAGGTGGTAGATGCTCCATCCCCGGAAACATTCAATGTTAGTTTGGACCAGGGTCTGAGCAACCTGATCTAGTTGAAGATGTTGGGGAGTTGGACTAGATGACCTTTAAAGGTCCCTTCCATTCCAAACCAACTCTATGATTTTATGATTCTATGATAGTATCAAAAGCAGAATTGGAATAACAGAATTAAGAACCAGGGGCAAAAAAAGTCTTAGTGAAGGCCTTTTCATCACTAGAGTCACCTTTAAGTGATTGCAGGGTGATCAATACTTCAAAAGTATTGGGAACCATCCTGCTTTTGCAGCCAGTTTGAATAGACTGACTACCACTTGTTCAGTATCTTGAAGAAAATTGATGTTTTTTTCTTCATCTCTTCCTTTCTCTTTTTCCTTCCTTCCTGTCCCTTGCTCTCTCCCTTCCTCCCTATTCCTCCCTCTCTCTCCCTCTTCTTTTCTTTCTTTTCTTCCTTCCTCTCTTCCTCTCTATTTCTTCCTCTTCCTCCTTCTTCTTTTCTTTCTCTATGTGTCTTCCTTTCTTTCCCCCTCTCCCTCTCTTCTGTCCTTCCCCTCTCTCTCCTTCTCTCCCTCTCCCTCTCTCTTATCTGTATCATTTTCCTTTCAAACAGACCAAAACACTGATTCTCTTGTTTCTTCTCCCAGTCCAGATACTTTGACAGCCACCTCCCCAAAGTAAATTCCTCCAGCCTTTTAAAAACTGTAGGCTTTGTTTGGTTTGGGTTTTTTAAGCCCCACTTGACACATTGGGAGCTCACATACATCCAGAATGTTTGTCCCCTGGTACTATTATTTCCCTCCATGGAAAAAAACCCCACAAAACCCAACAAACTTCCTTCTACTATGCAATTTCCTTTAGCTGTGAGATTAAAACATAAATCTGCAGACTCTGACTTTTAAACAAATCAAAACTAATGAATTTACTTTAAACACTGTAGTAACAGCATGATAAAAAAAAAAAAAAAATTCAAAAAAATTGCTAGAAGTTATTGTTCCTTGCCAGCTTGTCCTTAGTTGTTTATAAAAGCTGTGGAGTGTACAGATAAGTAAACATTTTTCTAAATAGTCCAGGTTGACATGACTTTTCAGAGAAGTTCATGGAAGCTTTCCTTTATGAAGTGTCAGCAGCTATCAGAGAATGTTTTTTATGTGTTGGTAATGGAAAAGAAAGCTGTTACCAGCCATGTAAAAAACCCCTCACAAATAAAATAAAAAAATCAATAATCTGCTCTTTACCATCCTCTTTATTGGTCAATATATACATTAGATAGTCTCATCAGCAGAAACGTATGATGACCAGAAAATACAGGATTCTTTGTGGCCAAACTTAGGATCAGATGCTCAAATTCAAGCCTCGCTTAATTCTGACTGAATAGAAAGAACACTGATTCTATTGCATTTTGCCTCAAGAAATTAAGCATCACTTTAAGAGTCTGATCAAGGAGTCAGTAGGGATGACAGTAACTTGAACAGAGTGTTGATGATTCTATCATCTTATATTAAAGAAATTGAACGTAAATCACTTACAGTATTAAACTGTTAAATTCTATGTAGCATACTGGTTTCCTAGGAAGTGATTAATGACTTAGAGTCTGAAGCAATCTGTTAAACATACACACTTTTGGACATAAACTCATTGTGCTGGGGGAAGACTTCCAATAAAAACTAAGGTAACATTTCTTTGTCTCTCATCCTGCCTGTATTCTGATAGCTGCTTCTGCAAGTAACTAACAAGAAAATAAATTTGTTATAAATTGAACTATCTATTTTCTTCTACCAAATTCCTTCATACCAGTTCCGGAACGGTAGGTTAACAAGTATTTAAATATACCTAAATAGACAAAGCAATCAAGTATGCCTATATTCAGGCTCTGACTGATATTTTTGAACACATCAAAACATTTTTCCACATATCAGTTCCTTCCCACACTAGGATGGCAGAAGTGCATTCATCACAATGAATCCCTATTCTAAATGGAATGTTCTAGATATTAATTTAATAGAAATGAATATTGCAACTATAAATATAATTAAAAGATATGCAGCTACTTAACATATATATATCATTATGTATGCAATAAATACTTGTCATCTATGTGACATGCGATGGGAACAATAAATTGTTCTAATGAAAAGATGAAAGAGAAAAAATACACAAGTAATAGAATGAAGGAGATGAAACTATGCAACTAAAATTGAAATTTTAGAAAGGCTAACTTTATCTGAAGGTAGTTAAAAATGGGAAGACAATTAATAAGCATACACACAGAGGAAATTCACAAACATTTCTTTATTTCTTATGTTGTATTTAACCAGTATTATTTAGCAAATATCTAAAATACAAGTTCAAAAATAAAAAAAAGCACTCTAATTCCACTATTTTATCAAATTTAACTTGTAACAGTAAAGGCAATTTTACAAAGGAAGCTCATCAAACTGAAAGATAAGAGCTAAATAAAATCATCAGCCATAAAGGAAAGCTGGAGTAGGAGGCAAGGGTGAAGCTTTCATCACCCTTTATATTCATGCATACATGGGGCTGACATAGAAAAAAGATTATGATTGCTCTCAATTTCAAGACAGAAACAATTTTAAAAGATGCAGCAAAATTGTTAGGAACTGAAGATCAGGCAGCAATCAGCCGTAAATGATGGAGCCCAGCAACTAATCTATTTTAAGTAATGAGGGAAGATGACATAGAATAGAAGGTAAGGTGCATATTTTAGGAGAATTTTTCTGGGAAGTTATGCACACTGTAGAATTTCAGCATTAAGTGTAATAACAGTAGTTTTATTATTAGACACAATCCATAATAGTCTTCCCAGAGAAGTGGTGGGTTCCCCAACATCGGACACTTTTAAGATGCTACTGGACAGGGTGCTGGGCCGTCTTATCCAGACCATGTTTTTGCCAAGAAAGGTTGTACTGGATGATCTTTGGGGTCCCTTCCAACCTAGTAATCTATGATTCTGTGATTCTATGATAACATCTTACTAATACAAAATAATACAGAATTTAATATTGTCTTGACCCGGTCATTGAAAACAACACATGCATCTCAGTTACCTCAGGTTTTTATTAGCTGTGCCAACAGAAAAGGTAAGGATCAAAAAATATTTCATAAGTGAAGTCCTGTAAACTCAGGAGGAGTACTAAAACCTGTCTTCAAAATACACCCAATATTGATCATGGAACAAATAAATTTCATTAAACTATTGATAATATTGCAGCAGCAAAACCTTAGCTTTACCAAGGGACAGCACTCGTATTTAAAGTTACTAGAATAGCTGGAGAGGAATCCTCTGACTCATAAGTGCTCTAGACCAGATATCCTATGATTATTTTTTCAAATTTTTGGTGACCCCCTCTGTTAGAGACATATGCATGTGTATGTGTAAATATCCATGCTCATGCACTGGGAAGGGGGAATACAGAGACCTGTAATTTTTTTTCTTGGAGTACAGGGTGATAGAAATAGCATAAAAAATAATTACATTTTATCTTGGGACAAGTTTCTTATTCCATACCGCAGCCAGTACTATAGATTTGTGGCAACCAAAATTTCTGCTTCAGAGAAGGAACAATTCTGGTGGGTTTTTCTTTAAATTTTAAAACTTTGAAAATCTGAAATTTGTGATGAGATGATCGTTTTGATCACTAAGCATTCCTGCTTACAGGCAAAGAGGGCCATCTAGTAGAGTCCAGCCACACCTGTATTGGTTATACATTTTTCCCAGACTGGAGCTCAGTTGCCAAATCGCAGAAGAAATGTTGTGGGTCTCTTGCAAACCAGTAAAAACATTCAACAACATGAAATCAAGACACACAGTTTAAACTTACTTTTTTGGAACTACTTTTTTTCTTTTGAATTGGGCTGTGTGGAGCTGGTTTCTGAAGTGATGAGCATGGAGTAGGAAGGTAAAAGATGAGTAAGGGCTTTTCTTTGCTTGTCTGTATTTCACCATTGCAGCCAGTACTCATTTGTTCATCTCTTTGGGGACCTAGGTCTCCAGCACTAATAAGAAAAAGTCAGAAACAGACCATGGGAATTGCACATTACAGTCTGCTAACTGACAGAGGAGGAGCCAGAAAAACATTCAAGATCAAAAAAAACCCAACAAAAACCAAAAACTAGAATCCCTTTTGTGAGGATCTTGGGCACCAAGGTCAGATGCAGCCATAAATTTAGCTTCTGCAGAGGCTTTCTAAAAACTACATACAAAGACAAAAATCATTCAGGGGATGAACTCTTCCTATTTGAAGCCTTTGCAGATGGTTGATTCTCTAGGTGTATCACTTTTATGACCACCAGCTGAAGTGATGTCACTCACCTTGAATCAGCCAGTTAAGCTTGTTCTACTGAAGGCTGTGATAATGCCCTTTTATGATTTTTTCAGCTTCCCTAACTTCTTTTTTTCTTCTCTCACATGCACCAGTAGGCAGTGAATGAATTTTTAGAGAAAGGATTGCTGAGAAAGAATTTCAGATGATTGGGAAGTAAGAAAAAGAACTTCCTTCCCCCAGTACATATCTTGTCTAATTTTGTCTATTTTAATTTGATATTCAGTTCTACATCACACCAAATAACAATTCAAAACTACTATTAACAAAGTTTTATTCCTCTATTTTTCTTTGAACAACTGTTGCAGTGTTGCACGATGCACTGAGAGTGAATCACATATACTGTTTTCTTCTCTCTTTGAAAAACAAAAAAAGCCACCAATATCTATCTATTTTTTTCCTTTGCAGTGGTTAAACAGATAAAGAAAATGAGTGTAGAACTCCCAGCCTGCCCAATGTATTACATCCTTTCCACTGAGAAATATGTTTTTGTTTGTTAATATTTTCACAGACATCAGAGATCGCTGTAATTATAACATACCGTGTTTTGGGTTTTTTTCTTTCTTTTACACACTTTTTTCTTTCTGCCTTGAAATGGCAGAATGTGTATAATATCCATGTTTATATCCCTCATCCAATTCATTTTCTTTGCTGTTTCATTTACTGCTGCTTTAATGTTTTGCTTTGTCACACCATAGTTTTTCAATAACTTAAACTTT
Organism: Chionis minor; assembly: GCA_013398295.1. Lineage (NCBI taxonomy): Eukaryota > Metazoa > Chordata > Aves > Charadriiformes > Chionidae > Chionis > Chionis minor. The sequence goes on along the minus strand of VZSF01010498.1, from coordinate 202,259 downwards.
TGGAAAGAGTTACAATCTCAGAATCAGTGTCAGTTTTCTTTATGACAGTCAGTTACTTTTCTAAAAGTTATTAGACAACATGTCTAAACTACAGAACAGTGGAAGGAAGTGGAAGGATGGCAGGCAGGCATACAGAAAGGACAGAATCTGCATGCTATTCAAACACATAGTCAATTGTAAAAAGACAAACAGTGCTTCCTCCCAAGGAAAGGATGAGAAAGACAGTAAAAGAAAGGAAAGGAAAACCACAAAAATCAAAGAATTCTTTTGTAAAAACAGATACTTTGGGCAACAACTGTCTGTTCAGGAAATCTTTTTAAATAATGGGAGGGGAAAAGGAGAAAATTCCCCTAGAAAAGGGAAATTAACAAACAAAAAGAAAATAGCTCTGGTTTTTATTCCAAGTAGAAGGCTTATTCCAGCATTATCAGCTGTGTGTTACTTTTAACAACCTTTTATTTGGCTATTGTTCACAGGCATTCTTACCGCTCTATAACAAAAACAAAATGAGGTATGCACCTGAGAATGCAGAACTTAAAAAAACAGGACAGAATAAAGTGATCATCAGCCCCACTTTAACACTAGGTTCACTCTGAATAAAGCAAGTCTTTCACATCTTCAAATGCAATGGGATTTCCTCCAGTAATCATATCTCTCATAACCGAGAAGTGTTGACTGACAGACAGGACAGCCACTGGTATCTAGTGGAACGAACAGAGGCTAAGTAGACACTCCAGATGCCTCTCCCTTTGTGACTTGAAACTACCAAAATTTTAGTTTTGTTTCTTCGGATTTTGAGGCATGGTGTCAACACTGTCAACAAACTGAGTTCCCTATGGCACATCCCAACAGAGGGGACTGTTCTAGAGAAAATGAACGAAGAAAGGTAGGTCAAGGGGGAAAAAAAACCCCAAACAAAAAATAAGTATCTTTTATTCTACACTTGTTATGTTAAAATGTAATGAAATGGTGGAATATAAAAGAAAGAAATCAGGTGTTCCAGCTCCTACTTGATAAATATTAAGAGCTCCTTCTTTGCTTCACATATTGGCAGTAGCTACTGGGAGGTAACTGCTTAATTAATTATTGGCCTGATCATTTTGCCAATGAGCCACACAGTGTGGCTTGGTGAAGCATCTGGCATTTGTTGCCAGGCTCTCCCCAGCCTCCTCAAATACAGCAGTTTTCTAAGCTGCTACCAGCTGCAGCACCAATCTTCACTGTGATAACCATTGTTTCATAGCAGCTGTGGGAGTTGTGCTGGGGGACTTACAGTAAACCCAAACATGTTCTAGATGGAAGGATTTCAAATGTCATTCCTGTTCACCCAGGAGTTCATTCATGTAGCAACTTCTGCTTCAGGCTTATGTCCTGAGGGCTGTTATGCCATGAAACTGCCAGTATAAGCGGAAGATTAAGTCCTTTCATGAGCCCAGCTGAACATTTGATAGTTTTGGAAGCTTGGTCCTGTGAGCTGGTAGCCCCAGGCATTTCACACCGTAGATTTAAAAAAACCCAACAAAACAAAACAAAATCCCACAACAACAGTATTAAAAAAACTCCAAACAAACAAAGAAAAAACAAAACAAAACAAAAGTTCTGTAGCACTTGGAAAACAGTTTTGTAAAAAATGCTCCAATTAGCCCATTAGTCTAGTGCAGGTCACAAGAAGTTTGTAAGAGGCAATGAGGGATTTCATAGAATCATAGATTCATAGAATCACTTGGGTTGGAAGAGACCTTCAAGATCATCGAGTCCAACGATAAACTTATGCCAAAAAACCACCCCTAAACCATGTCCCTCAGCACCACATCCACCTGTCTTTTAAATACCTCCAGGGATGGCGATTCCACCACCTCCCTGGGCGGCCTGTTCCAATGCTTGATAACCCTTTCGGTAAAGAAGTTTTTCCTAATATCCAATCTAAACCTCCCCTGGCACAACTTGAGGCCATTTCCTCTTGTCCTGTCTCGTGTTACTTGGGAGAAGAGATTGACCCCACCTCGCTATAACCTCCTTTCAGGTAGTTGTAGAGAGTGATAAGATAAGGTTTCCCCTCAACCTTCTCTTATCCAGGCTAAACAATCCCAACTCTCTCAGCCGCTCCTCATAAGACCTGTTCTCCAGACACCTCACCAGCTTCGTTGCCCTTCTCTGGACACACTCCAGCACCTCAATGTCTCTCCGATACTGCGGTGCCCAAAACTGAACACAGTACTCAAGCTGCGGCCTCACCAGTGCTGAGTACAGGGGCATAATCACTTCCCTGCTCCTGCTGGCCACACTATTCTTGATACAGGCAAAGATGCCATTGGTCTTCTTGGCCACCTGGGCACACTGCTGGCTCATGTTCAGCCGACTGTCCACCAGGACCCCCAGATCCTTTTCTGCCAGTCAGCTTTCCAGCCACTCCTCCCTAAGCCTGTAGCGCTGCCTGGGGTTGTTGTGACCAAAGTGCAGGACCCGGCACTTGGCCTTGTTAAACCTCAGCCCATTGGCCTCAGCCCATTGATCCAGCCTGTCCAGATCCCTCTGCAGAGCCTTCCTACCCTCCAGCAGATCAACACTCCCACCTAATTTGGTGTCACTGCAAACTTACTGAGGGTGCACTCAATCCCCTCATCCAGATCATCAATAAAGATATTAAACAAGACTGGCCCCAAAACTGAGCCCTGACGAACCCTGCTTGAGACCTGACACCAACTGGATTTAGCACCATTCACCACAACTTTCTGGGCTCGTCCATCCAGCCAGTTTTTAACCCAGCGAAGAGTATGTTTCATGTTTCCTAGAAGAATAATTTCACTGCAGAAAGTGATGTACCAGCAGTGTTACTTCCTGTGACAGTGACATATGACAGTCTGGTTTTCTTCTGGAGTATGAAGATAAATGGAAATAAATAGTTGATGACCTTTTGTTCTCCTGATACTTTTACCTGTGAGGAGTTTACAACACCTTTGATAGAGATGTGGAAGCTGAGACTGCCTTTTTTTTTCCAGGGAGAGGTTATTTCCTATTAAAATAGATCTGAACTTTAACAGTTATGTTGCCTTTTTTGCAGACAGCTGATGATTTCACTGAAAGCTCAAAAATCTATTGGTCTAATCCTCTTTCAGTGTGTTTCCAGAAACAAACATACTTCAATAGCTCAATGTCCAGATGGAGACCACTGACAAGCGGTGTCTTTCATCAATCTGAGTGGTGCAGTTGACACACCTGAGGGATGGGATGCCATCCAGAAGGATCTAGGCAAGCTTGAGAAGTGGGCCCATGTGAACATTATGAGGTTCAACAAGGTCAGTGAAAGGTCCTGCACCTGGGTCAAGGAAACCCCCAATACCAATACAGACTCGGGGATGAAGGGATTGAGAGCAGCCCTGCTAAGAAGGATTTGGGGGTACAGGTGGACGAAAAGCTCGACATGAGCCGATAATGTTTGCTTGCAGCCTAGAAAGCCAATCATATCCTGGGCTGCATCAAAACAAGTGTGGCTAGCAGGTCAAGTGATGTGATTCTGCCCCTCTACTCCACTCTGGTGAGACCCCACCTGGAGTACTACATCCATCTCTGGAGTCCTCAGCGCAGGAAAGACATGGGTCTGTTGGAGAGGGTCCAGAAGACAGCCACAGAAATGATCAGAAGACTGGAGCACCTCTCCTATGAGGGCAGACTGAGAGAGTGAAGGTTGTTCAGCCTGGAGAAGAGAAGGCTCCAGAGAGACCTTATTGTGGCCTTTCAGCACTTAAAAGGGGTGTTATAAGAAAGATGGGGACAGACTTTTTAGCAGGGCCATTTTGCGACAGCACAAAGGTCAATGATTTTAGACTAAAGAGGGTAGATTTACACTAGATATAACAAAGAAACTTTTTTACAATAAGGATGGTGAAACACTGGAACAGGTTGCCTAGAATGATGGTAGTTGGAAACACTCAAAGTCAGGTTGGACAGGACTCTGATCTACCTGATCTAGTTGAAGATGTCTCTGCTTGTTGCAGGGGACATTGGACTAGATGACCTTTACAGGTCCCTTCCAACCTGAACTATTCTATGATTCTATCATTCTGTGATTTTGGACAGAACTGGTCTCTCTGTGGTGTATGGGTGTGTTAGAAAACTGGAAAATAATCTGACTTGTATCATAAGATTAAGTTATCTTTTGGACCTTCTTAGTATCATTATACGTAATAGTAAAAGACACTTGCACAATTTAACTTGTAAGAAAAAAACATATACAAAATATACGTAAAATTAGTTGAAAATTATTTATATACTCTGCTGCTTATTTGTTATCTTTCCATGTGAAAGCAGATGTCAGAGTCTTGACAAATCAGAGCAGCTGTCAAACAGGTTGAGGTCAGGGAACAGCTAATCCGTCTCCCCAAGCTGTCTTTTTGACGTGCTTTGACACTTAGGAGATATCTCAATGTTTGTCTCCCGTTTCAATTTTTAATCTTTCCACCATTATATCTCTCAAATACTGTCTGAGGGATATAAAAATTCTTTGCTAATGAGCAGATCTTTATCCTTTCCCTAAATGTATAAGTATTACACATTGTCTATGCAGTAAATAAGAGGATTAAAAAAAAAATCTCAGTGCCTGACACCAGGTAATACCAACTTACTGGAACAGATGTTGTTTAGGGGATTTTCCCTATTATATAGCTGATATAATCTTGGGAATATGTAGTTGCAGAGGTCCAAAATGGAGCCTGGAAAAGATTTAGTAGTTTTGCAGGGCTAATGATCAGGCAGCAAGTGGTTGCAATCAGTCCCTGATTCTCTTAAATTTCCCAAAAATAGATGCTACCACAGTATTTGAAATCAGCTGTTTAGGTATAAGAAAAAAAACATCATATTTTACCATCCCAGTACTCCATTCTCTGAGCAGATATGACCATGTGCAATATTCAGGATGCTGCTGGTATCACAGGATGGGATCATTTGGATGGCACTATGGATGACAAGCTGGGTGACTTTGACTGGGACAAAGGTAAGACTGCAGTTCAGGGGGGCTTTAGGGGCAGCAGTAAGGGCAGAATGGTGGCTGGTAACGTCACATGCACTTGAAAGAATTCACAGTCCTGATGGACTCTGTGAGTGTGTGTATGTATGTGTGTGTATGTGAGGGCAGGGCTACAAAATTCTGGGGACTACAGCTCCCTCCACTTCTTTCCCACTTCCTCTGCTTTTTCTTATCCTTTTCCTCTTGTAGCATGAAGGCAGTGTGTTTTCTGGAATACAGTCTTTTGGTGTGGTGAAATATTATTTTGTAACCGTACCATGTGCAGTCTCAGAAGTGGAGGCATGGAAAGGGTAGAATTATTCTCCTTTGCCGTTAGAGCTGGCTCATAGCTTTCCTTTGTAACCAGTCAGAGGAGACAGAAAGAATCCAGCCCATACAGGTGACTGTAGAAACCTGGAAGTGTGTGGGAAATGCATGCTGGAAAGAAAGAGGTAATGAAAGAATTCATTGTGTCATCTGAAAAAGTCATGCGCTCACCCAGAAATGTGCCAAAACTGGCTTTGATCTTCTTCTATTGCATGTCGCTATACACACTGCAAAGGTGTTTGGCACGTTGTCTAACTTGATTAACCTGGTGGACAGGGCACTCTGCTGCCTTCCCCTGTGTTTTCTTTCAATTCTCTTTGCTCAATGTAAGCAAGAGGATTCAGTGAGGCAGCAGAAGAATACAAATGCATACACCTACTTACCTCTCCCTGCAATACCATGAGATCCTCTCTGGGTGCCCTTTTATATCCTCCTGGTTTTTCCACAACATAGGAATTCCTCCCTCACAACCAAATATGCATGTGTTTCAGCAAGTGAAACTCATGGCTGTGCAGTCTGGCATACAAACAGCTGCTGTGTTTACAACATACCACTTCTTATACTGGCCGTAGAATGGGATGGAGGCATGAATTCTGTGTGATTTCCTGAAAACTAGGAAGTTTTGCCTCTGCTTCTGCAGACATCACCTCTGACAAGAACACCAACAGCTTATGGTTACTTGAGAGTCTTGATAACTATGTCAATTGTTTGAATTGTTTGAGTTTGAATGTAGCAGTAAGCAAGGTGGCAAAAGTGTGGAAAATGGAGTTAGAACACACATATGTAAATGTTTAGATGAAACATTTGGATGCCTTTGTGGAAACGTGGGAACTGTATATGCACATCCAAGATGTGGAATACTGGAAATACAAACTCTCCATCTCAAGTCTGGGCACCTGAATGCCATCTAAAATACTTCAGATTTCACTATCACTATTATAAAGTTGATAATCACTGTATTTATACTGTCTGTTGCACTCCTCACGTAAGACTTTATGCCTGCAAAGGCTAAGGATGTTTTAAGCATTTTTGGGTTTTGTTTGTTTTGTTCTCCCTCTTCGTTGTGTGGTAATTATACTTGAGAGAACACACTCTTTGCTAAAAGTACTTCAAATGCACACAATGGCCCTACTATTTACTGAAAGAAAATGTAGTTACATGTCAACAAACTCTGTTAATGAAATCAGAAAGCAAGTTTTATTTGTTAGTGCTTTTTCTGTTTACACTAAATACTCAGATGATTAAACCATCTTTTTATAAGCGAAAATCCATTCTCTTTGCTCCATTGTAAAGACAGTGATATTAATATAATGCAAGGTGAGAGGACAGCTAACTTTTGTTGACTACTAATTCAGTGGTATAGCTTCTGGAAATTTTTGTCATTTATTGCTGCTAAAGAATTTATAACCTGGAGAAGCTGGTGATAATGGGCTTTAAGCCTTACAAACTCCCCAAACCACTGGATTAAAGAATCTGCTGTTTTCTGTGTAGTCCCTGAAGCACACTTTAATGGTTCTGCTGAAATGGTATCAATCATACAGGAGCCATTCCACAAAGTTACAGTGAGGCCCTACAAGATGGTTAAATGGTTTCATTTTCTGAAAAGAAAATTTTAAAACAATATCTATGAGTCCTAACAATTTGAATTTTTGCAGGAAAAATTATGCAATCCATATTTTGCTTAGTTTTTAATTTCTGTAACTTTGGACTCATAAGTTTTGTGGAGTTCTTTTTTTGCATGTTTTTATTTCAAGTTGTATTTATTATTTATACATTTTTATATATTATATTTATATATAAATATTTATATTTATGCATTTCTAACCATAGGTGGGATTTTTGTAAGCAGATATGAATTTCTTGTCATTTATGGGTGTGATGTTGTGTTGATTTTTTTTCCCCAAATATAACTGTTCATACTGGCTGTCTGTGTATGCTTTCAGTCTGGAAATTTGCTTGCTTTTGGTTACTTATGAGGAAATTTGTATGTTTTCATACAAATATTTCATTCAAAATATAGCTAAGTATTCTCTTTAAGGGACTACAGTGGTTGGGAAAGTTAGGGTCTTTTACATATCATTACCAGTAATAAGACATTGCAAATGGATAAAGGTCTAGGAATTTTTAATCTGCCAGTTGAATACAATTGCAATTAAAGAAGGAATGTTATTGACTCCTTCAGTCCTTCCAGAAGCCTTTTCTTTACTAAATTCAAAGGTTACTCCATTCAAAATTGCCTTATTTGAGATTATGAGCTGACGCCACAATCACATCAGTGAAACTATAATCAACTATAATCTGTGAGGGAAAGAAATAAACTGTAAATCTTTAAAGCCACATATTTTAGGAAAAAAAGTTGGAGGTTGCCTCATTTTTCTTCTTGGAGACTTTACAGCATATATTTAAATAACGTGAGAAAGAATAATCAGTTTAATAAGGAAAAGTCAGAATGGTGATATCAGTTCTCAATCACTAATAAAGCATTTTCAGACATATCAACCTTCTGGTTTATTCTACAGTCTTGAAGTGGTTTATCCTTTGAATTTTAAATTCTGCAGATCTTTAAAACATGTAACTATCTGTTACCAATTCTCTCTACTCTGACTTACATTTCAAACAATGAATGCAGCAATAGTAAAAATTTCAGCCAGTGTAATTCTATAAATTGGCACTATGCTGTCAGAGAAACTATGATACATAAGGTTATTACACCAAATCTTCTGTTGTTTCTGAGTCCATGAAGTAAATGAAAAAGACCTATGTTTTCTGATGTTACGTAAAAACACAGGAAAAATTATAAGTGTTGGCAATAATGATTGTATTATGTTTCTTGAAGATATTTTACATTATCTAAATTGCAGTGACAAGACTATATCACTACAATAAGAAGACTGTCCTATTTAGTACTAATGTTTTCCTATGGCTTTAGATGCTTCAAAGTTATTTAATCCTTTTTGATCCGGATCACCACCTTTAAGAAATCACAAAGTTTAGCTAAATATTTTTGCAGGAGAGTCCATATTCACACTGGATATCTTCTTCTGGCAGGTTTTTGACGGTTGAGTGGAGATTTTGTTTGTGGGGTTTTTTTTTTTGTTTTGTTTTTTTCTCTAATGAAGATTTAACTTGTTTGTTACAGCAAACATGCTTTAGAGTATAACTCTGAGATAGCATTGATATTCAAAATGCACAGAAATTGATTCAATACAATTTATCTGATTATTTGGAATCTACATCTTTCTTTGGTTATACAACACAATAAAAATACTGATTTTCACTCTATGAAGATTCTTAAATAATTTTATAGGAATTCATTTGTACATAGCTTAAATTATTATTTTCTAGTTTAATATTTTGAAAATTCACCATAATTAATTTATTTTTCTAAGATATAAGGTATCTTAATCATCTTAGCTACTTTAGCTGTGGCATTTGTGTTTNGGCACGGGCAGACACCGACTCTTGCCGGGGTTTTTTTTTTTTTTTTTTTTTCTTTTGGTTGTGATGACTATAGTGTGAAAAAAAAAAAAGAAATCTGACTTGTTTTCTTCCTGAGGCTTCAACATTATCATGTCAGGAAGTGAAAAAGTAACTGAGGCAGTTATTTGTCAGCTCTTTCCATTTTAAGACCAAGGAAAATTTCTTTTATGCCGTGCTCCTAGAACACATTTTAGGATAGAAAACAATCCTTACTAATAATCTCTGTTTTTTACTTTACGGACTTTTATTATTTACTTTACTTTTAGGGACTTTTTTTTTTTTTTTAACATTTCAAAACACTATTTATGATTACTTACTTGTACAATTCCCAGTATTTAAAATATGGCCTTGAAAACAATGCACATTAATTTAATTGATTTCAGTTGCAGCAGAGAATTATGCATACCAAGTTCTGGATAAATCTAATGACATTTTTAAATAAGATGTTCACTTACATTACCGCCTACTTGTTTTCCTAACACAGTATCTTTGTTAATGAAAGCTGCAATATCTTTGGACTTCTGGGTACAGGAACAAGTCTTGGCCATTTCTTTGTTCCATGTCAGAATAAGGCTTGAATTTAATGGACACTCTCTGCTCCCTGATTGGCGTGGTAAGGAAACTTAGGCAGACATGTTGGAGGTTGTCATGTGTATGCAGTGCTCCAGCACAGAGTTTTTGTGGATGTAGATGAGACCAGAAGCCCAGACTGTACTGCAGCCACTGCCATCCCTTAAGTACAATGTAAGAATCCAAAATTTTGTCATAAGGGAATTCTTCTAAAAACAAATTTTGAGAAGTAATGCACAGGTTAAAACAAAGAATCCACCTCCAAATAGATACTCCACAGTAACACTTGAAAATAAGTTGCTATATTTATTTAACACAATACAACAAATAAAAATCTACAAACAAATGAAGTTAAGAATATACATTTTCTACTCATTTTAAGGACAGTAATTTTACTTGTGTTCACTTCCCTTATCTGACGGGCAGGAATTATGAATAAATTATTTTATATCTGACTGAGAGCAGGTATATTAGGAAAGCCTAGGTTTGTGTTTATTCAGTTCATAACTATACTCATATTTTCACCATAATTAGCAATCTAATTACCTATATTAAGGTTCTGAATCTGCAAACACTTATGCATATGAAGAATTATACTTCAGTTAGTACCTCAAGCAGAATTTCTTTTTTATTTAAACTTTTGACATTTCTATCTAATCTTCATCTGCTTTTGTTCTGTATTGTATACATGTTTTCACTTCAGTAGACTTCTGCAAGCTTGTAAAATTTTTCTTCATGTAAAGCATGAACTGTATTAGAGATTGTAATATATTTTTAATATCCAAAACATTTGTTAAAAAAACCCTTACATTTTACTTCATATAATCAAGACAAGAAAAAAGACTTTATGTAATCAAGACCACAATAACATTAAACATAGCTTACTACCCCATTACCAGAAATTACTGTGAGAGAGACCGCTAACCTGCCAGAATACTTTCTTAGCTGTTTCACCTTTTGCCATGTTGGAAAAGAGTCCTAACCCTTCCAATCCTCTTATATAAACTTTTTTTTGTTCCTAATCAACCACGAATGTTCTCTCTCACCATGTAGTTGTTAACAGACTGTAGTGAAAACACTTGCTAAGGAATTCTTGAAAGTCTAAATCCAACATATTTGCTGTTTTTCTCCTAATCCAGGATTATGTCGATCTATTCAGAGACTTAAAGTGGACCAGAAATATAGTTTGCCTTTTTGTTTTGTTTCTTATGATCATTCTGCTGTTTTACCTAGATATTTTATCACTGCTTCAACTAGCTTCCTAAATACTGAGTCAGGGCTCATTGTTTTGTAATTCCCTGAATATTAATGCTTTGGTATTAAAATAACTACATTGTTTGAACCTACAGTTTCTTTCTGCACTGTTATAGCTGTGTGACTGATTGCACATCTTTGTTAGTAACTAAGCTATTTCATTTTAAGTCCTCCCAGAGAACTCTCGGGTGAGAACCATCTGCTTCTATGAATGCTTGGTCTTTAATATATCACTTCGGGCTCCATCTGACTTTCCATTATCTGACAACAACTCATCTTCATTACCTGAAGAGAGCGGTTCCAAAGAACATATCTTCTCAGCTTCCTGATGCTGGAAGTTGACACAAATCAGTCATTTAACCTGTTTGCAAGCTGCCTCTCCTTAATTTCCCCCCTTTCTCTTTATTAATCTAAAGGACTCAGATTTTTTTTACCCAAGCTGATACAGTCAAATTAAATATAATTTGATTTTTTATAATAAAAAATCAAGTTCTCTTCGGTTTCTCGTCATTGCTACTTTATATTCCCAACTTTAAAGGTATTTCCTTCTTTTGTTTTTTGTTAATATCAATTTCAAGTCAATATGCATGACCAAACACTCAGAGACTGAACTCCAAACATAAGAGAAATATCGACTCTCTGATGGCTATATTTTACTTTCTACAAAAATCCCCCTGAGGAGCTTTGGTAGAGTATCTCTCCAAACCAATTACAAATCTTTATGTGTTACATATAATATGGTGACAGATCTCTATTAATAAACAGAAAAAGGAATAATTTTACTTCTTTGTCCTTTGGGCTCCTGGAACAACACCATAAACAACAAAATAGAATTAACATGCAGTAAAGGCTTCTTTAACATCCATAACTACATAGTGGAAAACCAAGTTTGCCACACACCTGTTATTTCTCACTTAAAACAAATACTGTTTTCATTAATACATATCTAACAAAATTTACACCTTTGGCTGAAGCCCCTGCTCCATTATATATTTTCATTGTATGAAGCACTAATAACACAATGTCAACCTTTCAGCTGAAGGAAAAAATGTCCCATATAATGAATTCCATCATTTTGGATCTTGAAATCCCAGGCCACTGACATGCTGAATTATTTTACCAGGTGTCCTTAGTATAAATATATCAAGAACCTATTCTAGAAATTTATTAGGTTGAAATTGTTCACAATTGGCAGAAAGAACAGGATAATGGAAATAATACTCTGAAAGGAAACGTTTTTTATAAATGTGGAGTTCTTTTTAAATGTGAAGTTCTTTTTGATTGGAGTTTTGTCTTCAAAGATTCTTTTCAATGGGTGGAGAAATTGGAGTTGATTACTATGGTTTGTGTACTGGTATGTTTACTCTGGAGTTTCCACTCTACATTATGTCTTCTAGTTTATTCCAGCTACCTATTTGTATCTCTTCAATTTTCTCTCTCCACAACCTCTTTCATGTTCAAGTTTTTATTTACTGAGTTGTCCATATCAGGAACATCAAGATGTATTAATTTTATGGAACACTTCTAGAATAAGAGATGTGCACTGTAACTTTTTTTTTTTTTCATTACCTAATAATACATATTTTATAACGAGAATATGAAGAATGTTTTATTTGTTTTGTTCGGTTGGTTTGTTCCCTTCTTCCCACTCTGCAAAGGTTAGCTGTTTAATTGTTAATCCTGGGTGATATTCAAAAGTTTTCTAGTCACTAAGGAGAGTCTTTCAGGTTGGCTGTAACCTCTAAATAAGATGTTTTGGATAAAAATGAACAAAAAATAAAAGCCATTTTTCCAATAAAAATCTGCCAACTTTTATAAGCAGTCTACTCTGCATTTCTACTATGAAACACTTGGGACACAGCAACTTTTCAGCTAAACATTGTGGAATTGCACAGCTATTTGAACAAAAAAATGAGTAACATGGGGTTTGCAAGATGTAAAGACATCTTTTGCCTTCAAGTTGCCTTTGCAATTTCTTGCATTCATTGCACTCGTTTTTAACCACATGACCTAAAATCCAAATAAGAGGTGAATATTAGGCTAAATATAAATATTAGGCATTTTTTTCACCCTTACACTGTGCTGAAATCAGATACTGTTGCTCTCGTTCTAACAATATTGCTCCAATAAGCTTCAGAATACTTATAGTTTAGTCTTTTCTGAATTTCTAAACAAAAGGAATTAAGTACTATCTCAAGGCTAGTAAAGATAACATGTTTTCAGTGAAAACAATGCAGTGACTGCATAAAATCAGACTTTCACACTACAATATGATATCCTGCAGTCAAAGCCAAAGAGGACTAACTGCTAAACAAGGTTGAACAGTAAGGAAGAGAATGCATTTTTCTGTATGTGAAACTAATGTTCCAATTGTACACAGCTCCTTTCTCATTTCTCTATTGTTCTAAAAAAACTCTGCAAAGAGAGCATCACATGCAGAATTCAGAAAGATGTAGAAAACTCTTTATGGTTGATTATTAAATAATTTTAATATTCCAGATACTAGCCAACATATGTTGCCCGAGATAAGAATTTAGATGTAAGGACTTCAGAAGTTCTCATTCAAGGCAGTAATTTTTCTAATAACATGAATATTTAAAAAAATATATCTTTCTATTGGTATTATAAAATTACAGTTGCAGAGCCCACAACAAGAAACAATATATACTGCACAACCATTTTGGGGGAGTTTTTTTGCTTTGTTTTTCCTTTTCTTTTCTTTTTTTTCTTCTTTTCTTTGAAGAATATCAGGCTAATATGATATCCCTATGGCTTCTCTCTTACCTTCTAGACAAAGTAAATTTCATGTCTCTAGCTCTATGTCCATCCAAATCTCTTTCTTTCTCCTTATAATCTTTGAAATCTTCTATCGCACTCAAATGCGACTTTTGTCTGAAGACAAAAGGACAGAACCGGTAGTGACATGAGTACCCAGAAGCAATCAAGTATATGGCCTACTAACTGAGTCATGCCAACATGTCAAGTCTACTTTATCTCTTTCTAACACAAAAGGCTTCTCAATTAATGTGCTTCTTACAGACATTCGGAACTGGATATTGCCATTCTTTGATGTGAATCGGGAGACAGTCAAATCCCATCTGCGCTCACATGTGAGTGATATTTACCTAAAACATCTAGTTACTGTAGGCTTTTAAACCATGCATTTTTCTTTCAAAATTTTGCTTTGAAGTAATGGCTAGGGGTCAGAAGGGGTCATAGGTAGTACTTCTGTCTGGGCCTAATTTTAAGACACAGGCTTGCTCAGATCCTAAAAATTCTGCTTCAGTTGCTGCCTAAACCTGAAAATACCTACATTCATGGGAGCTTCTGTTTCCCTTGTGGGTTTTGTGGTTGTTTTGTTGTTGTTGTTGTTTTGTTTTGTGTGTGTGTGTGTGTCCCCTCCAAACCCCCCCAAGTTATCCATATTTCTTCTCCTGGACAAAACTAATGATCAGCTGATCAGCTTCCAAAATGTAGCAGGACTTAGAAACTCACTATTCTGATTCTGAATCTGTCTGTAATGCCTGTCCAATAGAAGTTTTCAATGTCTAACTCACATAAAAGACAAAGACGAGATAGCATTCATCTTAATAGTCTAGTAAGTGGAGGATGAGATGAAGTACAGAAAAAACAAATTAGGATTCATCTGTTCTAGCTATATGCATCCAGTACTTACTAGAATCTAGTCACTGGGTGATAATCTCCTTTTATAACCACCAGAGTTCTCTTAATTTTTAGAAAGCAGTTAATCCGATTCAGTTTAGATGATTACCTTTGATTTAACGCAAATCGCTTCTTTGGAAGTAGAGCTTTTTTTCACTATGATTTCTAGAGAGAGGTGTAGGGGTCTAGCTTGTATTTAGAAATCCAATTGCATAACAAGGGCCAATGTATTTCACCTCTTGGTTTTCTTTCTTCTCTGCCTTATTTGGAACAACTTAGGGAGGACATTTATCCAATGTCACAGATGATCTATTCAGCAGTAGTCTCTAAGGTACTATGAGGTAAATGCCTTCTAATGAAGCCATGGAACTTTTCTTTAAAGAAAGGAATACAAACTGGGTAAAGTTGGAGTGGCCGTAGTGGGGAAAGTATGAGTGATCTTACAGTCTGATAATAACCAGATGAAGATCTGGACCCCTTTCTTGGTTTTAGTGTTGTGCATATAATCCAACAAACCAGCTTCAAGAAAAGCAATAGTTTAAAAAACATTTGGTTGAGTTCTCTGTTCTGAAGATGGCAATAGAAATGTATCCTCCTATTTCTGCTATCCCTCATGACCAGTGGTTGCTGTAACCAATAAATTATTAGGTTATATATATGTTAGCCTTAATATGAGAGAGATATATATATATGTTAGCCTTATTTTTTCAGGAGTCTAGGAAAAGAATCTGACCGACAAGAGACAAGTGAATCCTCCCTCCTGACCACAATTAGTAACATACTGATGTAAGCAGGTAGAGAATAAGGCTTCCCCTTGACAATTTATTGCCTCCAAATTTCCGTTGCTTAACTTCTTAATCATTCCTCTGAACTAGACAGAGAAGTTTTCCGGAGTATAAGTTGGTACTGTGCAGAAGTATTGAGAAGTACCCTGACAGACTACTGCATTAAGTCCTGAAGGGACAAAGAACTTGCTTGGGTTTTTTCCACCACACCCAGTTACCAGTGTACATAGGAACTGTTAGGAGCTTAATTTCTCCTTGTACAGATAAGCACTCATCAAGCAGCTTACTACTTGAGCAGCGTACAACTTGGGCAGAAGATTTCATGAAGTGAAAATAAGCCCAAGAATTAGGCACTTCCAAGTCTAAAACCTTTTGTGGAATTAACCTAAGTCATTTGAAACTGATTTGATAAGTGTCTATTAGGAGAAACACCTTGCAATTTAATGAGGTATCAAAGGAGGCAGGGAGATTAATTTATTTTTTTCAAGAAAGTCCAAAGTACAATTGAGGAAAAGGTGGGAGGTCTTTCAACCACTTTTATTTATCGCTTTCATCAAAAAACAACTCTATATATCAAAGGGTCATGCCTCAAAGCACAAGTAAAAATTTCATTAACAGGGCTTGCTGTAATGTCTATTAAGATCTGCATCATGCCAAAGAGAAGGAAATAGAAAAGGTTCAAACAGAGGCTAAAGAAAAACAGATTTTACTTTGGCTAAGAATACACAATGATACTACTTTAAGTTACCTTTCTGAGACTTGATTTGATAAATTTGTTTTAAACAAATACATCCATAAAGTCTGAACTGTTTAATTTATGACTACTCAAATAAAACATTCTAATATACCAGCCTCTCCTTGCAAGTTTCAAGGTTACCTACAACAGATTAGAGCTGTCAAGCCTCATGGTGCTTATTATATAGTGTCCCTGCTAAGGTTTCTATGAAACCATTAGCCTTTTCCTTTGACATTTCCTGTTCTGCATGGCTGAATGTGTTTATAAACCACATATTGCTTTGAAGGTAGTCTAAGTAGCGTTCAGGTTAAATTAGGTGCTAACAAGTTACACTTATTGAATTGCCTTTGTTTACACCACAAAAGAATATTGTTACCCTCGGTGGTTTGAACAGTTTCTTTTCAAGTAGCTCGTGTATAAGCGTATTAATTATTTTCTTCTTAATAGGAACACTGAGAAATTGTGTTCTGG
Source organism: Chionis minor (assembly GCA_013398295.1). NCBI lineage: Eukaryota > Metazoa > Chordata > Aves > Charadriiformes > Chionidae > Chionis > Chionis minor. The sequence goes on along the minus strand of VZSF01010498.1, from coordinate 185,971 downwards.
ATGCTAATAATGTAGTTAATGAATTAGTTCTTACACGTTAGTGAAGTATGTCATAAAATTAGTTAAAATATTTGTTTCATTGAGTAGGAAAACAATACAATCGTTTCAAAGCATATTTTGCCTAACTGTTCTATAAGAAGATATCTATAAGGATAGTAATAAATATCTACTCAGTATTTTGCAAAGAACAGAATAAAGTAAACAATCAGAAAAAGAAATGTGGAAAAAATAGCTAGGAAAAAAGCCTGAGCAAAACAGTAAGACTATTAATACATACTATACTTTTATAGAATTATATCCACTACTATTTTTAAGCTCATATTTACAGTTTTCTTATTTGTACTGTTTTCTTAGCTGAATATTTTTATGAATTTTCCCTAATGAAACTTTTAAAATCAGGAGAATCATGTAACTGATACATTAATTTTTTGAAAAATAAAAATAAGCTTAGGAATTTACCACAGAGACTACTATAACTGTAACATTTAAATTCAATAGCTATGTAAATTCCATCAACAGAATTTATGCTCCTAAGGCAGACAGAATACCACAGTGCAAATCCTCAGCTGCTGTAAAATGAATTTCACCATTTGATAGCCTGATGGTAATTTACTTGAACCAGGCATCAGACCCCTCCTGGTTAAATTCCCGGAGACAGAAACACGTGATCTGGTTTGCAGTATAATGAAAATACAAAGATAATATTGTTAAACATCTAAATTACTTGTTCTCAATGGCAACTGTGTCCTAAATGGGTTGTTAATATAGTAAATGAAAAACAGTGTATTTGTTGCTTTCATAAAGCTTTATGCTATGTGCAATACTTTTGGTTAACTTTTATAACCCTCCACATATTTGCAAGAGGCCAGTTGGCTCATGTTAAAAGAATACATAAATTTTCTACATTGCTTCCCCTAGAGTATATGGAAAGAGTTCAATATTTGCAGCTGACTCTATTCAGTAGACAATAATTCAGTGTGGAAAATTACACAATACATACAGGTTGACACAGTTTAACATAATTGACAGTTTGCTGAGGGACATCCCAGATGAATTAGCTTGCACAGGGAATAGCTGTCTATCTCAAGGTTAGACTAAGGAAACCTATGAAACCATGATATGCAAAGGTACAGCAACTTTGTAGAGACATTACCTCTCTCTTGACCTCATTGCAATAAATATGGAGCCTCCTATATTCACTCTCTGTGCACTTAAGTAGCATAAAAACACAAACAACGAAATGTAAATGCTCTTTTTATTGGGATATAAAGCTATCCTGTGAGATATTAAAGCACTCATAACACATTTGTAATGTTTCTAAAATACTAAAGTGTTATTCAGAATTTGACAGCTAGATAGTGCAGCAACTGCAAGAACTCAAAAACACGTAGCACCTCTTGTTCTACATTTATCTTAATAATATATGTACACTGTTCATATATCAACCTGACTGCAGTAATATTTTTGTGTCATTTGACAGTGCATAAAAAGGGTGAAAAGAAACACAAAAATCTGAGAAACATAGAAAGTTATCATTTTGAAATATTTTGCTGTACTGTATGTATTTCTGAGGAGGGAAGGAGGTTTAACAAGGTCCAAGGTTTAACAGCAGTCTACAGAGAAACCAGCTGTTATAGGGAATGGGCCAGGAATTATTTAATTGGACAGACAATTTTACAGAAATATTTAGCCTGAGGTGTGTGATAACTACGCAAATAGTACATACAGATTAATGGAATTTTTTTGTTGTTGTTTTAATTTTATAATAATATTTCTAATTTCAGAATATTGAGGATGAAATATCAAATATTTATTAAAAGAAATAGAAAAGGAAGGAATTCACTTGAAAGTTTCAACTATGAGCTGAATTAAACCCCTAAGTCCCTTTATTTCAAGGGAAAATAAATAAAATAAATGATGGCTTGTCTTTTTTACCAACAATGTTCTTGTATTTTCACTATACCATAGTGTTTAAACCAGTTTTCCCAAATCGTTTTCCACATGTATTTTCACAAAGTAGCAACAAAGGTTTTATTACCACACTAATAAAAGCTAATTTAATAACTAAAAATCTACCTACTTAGAAAATAATTTTTCTAGTGGAAAAAAGATCATATATGTAACTACTGCCACCAGAAAACCTTTCAGAACTCAAAAATAATTATGAATAAAAATACTTATATGTACATGACAGAGTTGTGCTTCTGGTGCAGAAGAGAGAATAAATACAACATATTTTAAATATATGAAAATATATAATTTAGGAAGTTTAACTTGAACTGATGAATTTCAGAGACATAATTTTTCAGTAAGTGTAATGGGATTAGCAAATCAGTTAGGAAGGGCTTTTGTGAATTTGTGTGGGTGACTACAGGGAAAATCAAAGCAATATGATTTCCAAAGTTTTTTGGTCAAAAAACTGTGGAAAATTGAGGACTACTCATCCTCCAAAGATCACTTCAAACCTAAATTATTTTTCAAATATATGATTCTATGAAAAGAATGCTGTCTCAAGTAAAATAAACATTTAATAACTCCTGTACTGCTCAGTTTCATGGAGTCTTAACGGTTATTATTGGAGAGTATGACCTTAAATATAGTCAGGCCACTAGAAAGACTTGTTCATGTGAGCCATTCCTTCTTAGTTATCAGTGATCTCACCAGTCCTTATCCCGGAGTGACACACTTGTGAACTGTTAGGACAAAATCAATAGCTGAGGAATAAATTTTCTGCATTGCAAGATTACTCAAAGATGTCTTAAGAGATCCAGGGACTAATTCATTCCCCCTCTGCTGTGGGAATATAGTCAGTTACTTGTAATTGCAGCTCTTATGAAATTTTCCCTCCCTTACTGAATTCCTGACTCAGCTGTACTATTTATTCAACAGAAGGGTAACTAGTAAGTTAATCAGCTCTCTCCAGAAATCTCTAAAGCAATCACATAATTGTTTGATATATTTGATATCTCATACAAAGACAGGTGCTCAGTTCTAGACAACCAAGGCAACCTTTGACCTTTCTGCAGGTTATAAGTGCATTCACTACACATAAACATGTTTCTAATTGAGGGCATGAAAAGAATGATTAGGAATACCAGTAGGAAGAATTAAGAAAAATCCAAACTGATCAAATACAGCAGAATAACTGTGGGGGCATCTGCCAAAGCAGTATTTTTTGTTAGATGTTGTCTGCTTCTCAATTTTTCCACCTCTCCATTTCTACATTAATTGTACTAGTATCAGTCATAGATTCTGCAAAGGAAATGCAGCCTCCACCTACAGCTGTGTTGCCATTTCTCATAGAATTGCATCTGGATATCTTAAAAAAAAAAAGCACTACTGGGTGGAAATACCCTTTAGTTGACAAAATAACCGAAAAACCTTCAGAACAGTTAAGCAGGAGGAAAAGAAATGTAGACAAAGAATGAGAACGCGGGCAGTAAAAGAGCAAATAGGACTTGTGTCTGTAGTGTGAAGTTAATTGGAGATTCTGATGCTGAGATGTGAGCCAGACAAGAGCATTCCCTGCACCAAGGTACTTCAGAAAAAAGTAAGAACTTATTCTGGAAAGATATTTTCAAAGAGATGTTTCAAATGTCATTCAAGGCTGCATGCCTGACTTCTTTTTGTGCTTTCAAAATCTTTTATGAAGTTACTAAAATGTGCAGATAAAACTCTGAATATACTCACAGGGAATCAGAACAGTGAAAAGTATCATTTTATAAATTCAGTTTTCAAAGATTAATTTCTCTTTAAGAAAATTTCTTTCCCTGGGCACTAAGCAGGAAAACTCTAAATCACCTCCTTAAGTCTTTCAGCTTTTCCCTGGTGTTTTCCATCCATTCTTCAAGTTTTAAAATCAAGAAATCCTTTATTTTTAGCTGTCTTGAACAAAAGATTGCAAATTTCTTTACTTCTGCTGCAATATTCTGGAAATTATCTGTTGCACTTTTTTTAGGAAAGCAATGGAAAATATAGGTGTAATGTGCTAAATAAAAGAAATAGTAAGCATCATCAAAATGGATTGAGTGAATCTTTAGCATAAGGCATGTATAATTTCTGTAATCCAACCTCTTTCCAACATGATCAGCAAGATAAGTATTCCTGAGCAGATCCAGCAAAATCTTCCCTGATCTTGACAGATATGTTAATGAAATCCTACATAATAAATGTCACCATGTTCTTGAGGATATGTTGACATGGCCTTCAAAAATATTTCCTTACCAATAGTGTCAGGAGCAAAGTCAGAATTCTTGTCTATGTCCTCACACTAGGATCTCTTGTTTGTTTTATTACTTTTAAGCAAACCTTTATACATTTAAATCTTTAAATCTTTTGGGTTTTTTAACTAATTTTAATTTTCACTCCTTGAACAGTCTTTTCTATGCAAAAATCAACTTCTAGACTGCAAGAGCAGCAATATCATGTCAATATACTTTTTCCATATTTTTATATATATCCCTCGAAAAGATCACAGAACTGGTTTTGATTTGTTAGTTACACTTTTCAATGAAGTAAAAATACTGACAAACCTAAGGCCTTCTATCATAGGCAGTATTTCTATTCATTTGCATTACAGAAACTTTATAGATATTTGAGAGAAATATGTTAACAAGTCAGTAGGTAGAATCTGAAAAGGAAGTCATTGAAAAAAAACCACTTAGGAATAGGGAAGTTGTCCTTTAGGAACTGTAGTGTCTCCTCTTGCAGCAGGTTACTTTCCGCAGGACCAAGAACAGACTGTTGGAGAAACTTCCCATGATCAGTTTAATCAATTAATTTTGAAATTCTCATGCATTCTGTTTGGACTAGGTAATTAGTTTTTAGAAAACTAATTCTAGTTTTCATATCAACTAGTGAGGTACATATATACAAGTATGCATATATGTGTGTATGCAAACACACACATACACATGTGTATACATAATACCTAATTGGTTTTACTTAATGAAAAAACAGTGCATTTAAAAATCTTAAACTTTATAGACATTTATCTGTCTCAGTACACAGCTGTACAAAATCAAAGGCTGAAACCGTTTTAAAAGGGTCTAGTTTTTTCTTTTAGAATATCAAGATACTTGAAGGAGAATTTCAGGCTATAATGAAGTGCTTCCCAGGATCCAAATGGTAAGGAACTGTTTAAATATGTGATGATGCCTCCACAGGGATATGGCAAAAATGTTGTTCATCCTGTAAGTGAACAGCTCCAGAGTTTTTCTTTCCATTTCTTATTTTGAACTGTAGCTAGTTTCTCCAATCTTACGTGTTTACAGCTTTGTGCGTTGACAGGAATTATACACACGAGATGCAAAAACTCCTGATGCCTCTACAGGAAACATCCCTTTCTTATTATCTTGGCAGTGGTTTGTTTCCAGTGCGCTAGTGATGAAGAAAGAGAAAATGAGAACTGAGAGTGAATCTTTAGCTGTACTTAGCTGTGTCACTTTTCTTTCTGAGATCTGCTTCCAGTGCTGAAGCTGGGGTATTCTTTTTTTTGTGGGTATTCTTGTTATTAACAGTGCTCTATTAATTCTGGAAAGAGCAATGCTACAGCTGGTATGAGCGTACCTGTGCTACCATGCACTTCAGAACTCAAAGGGCTCTGGCTTAAAGAAGCAATAGATCAGCTTCATTTTATGAAATTTTACTATTTTTATATTTACAAGGCTGAGAGGAATGTTTTTGTTCTGTTGTATTTTTTTCACAAATTTACTTGCCTGTGGCAGTAAGCTTGGAAAACACAGTTGTATCAAACAACAAAATAGCTGTGGACCACAAGAGATTTCAGTCAGCAATGTAAAACATATATCAGAATAAGCTCTGCTTTTAAATACCAGTCTCATAGCTGAATCTATCATTTACCTTGTTAGCTGTAGTTATATTCCTGTGCCTACATTATCCCTATTTTAATGTATTTTAAGTATCCAGACACATGATGATAAATTAAAACATTCGTCTAACAACTTCTAAGAACAATGTGACAATATGGCACATTGTCTTAGAATATAGAAAACACCTCAAAATACATAATAGACTTCAAAGAAATAAAATATTCATTTTAGCTTTTTGGTTTTTCTTTCTGTTTTTGTTTAAATTCTGTATTTATTTTGTTGCATTTTTGGTTTAGTGTCTCTCAAATACAAGATTTTCCTTTTATCATAATGACCCGGGTACAAGACTTGTAAATACTAATGTATTCATTTTATGTTTTTTTTAAATAGATGTATTTATTTATAAATAGATCTATAAATATATTACTTTATATACAAAAGAAAAAATTGTAATTATTATACAACAAAGAATTCAAATAAATCCTAGGAACAACATGTTTTAGCCAAAAGATCACTGGATTACAACCTTGATTAATTCAGTAACTGGACTGTATCTGCTACAAAGTTTCTTCTCATCTTCTGATAAAATCTTGACACCTTGGCCATGTCTAGACATTTTTCTCAACATACTCCTGAATGCTGCTTTACAAATTGCACCACAGTCTGAAGTATCCTGTTTGCTTCCCGCTGTAAATCTGTATGATATCTCCGGGATACCAGCATTATGCACAGTGGCACAGAGTCAGCTTCTGAAGTTGGCAACTCAGAAGCTCTTGCTGCTTGTCAGCCAACAAGTCATTACTAGACTTGTGTCACATGAGCCTGCTCTGATTCATGTGCATTTTATAATCTACTAAACTGCCCCATGTATTTCCATTCTAGGATCTCAAAATTAGTATTTGTGCAGGAGGGGAATGATGAGAGATAAAGCAAGATTTTTAAGAGAGATTAAGTTATATCTGTGTTTATAATGATGGCATAACAATGTTGACCTCTTGGCCGCTGAATACAATCAATTCCATGCCAGCTCCGGAATCCAGCTGTGTCAGCTCCAGAATCACACCAATCAACCACTATTCAATGGTCCGATAAGATAATAGTTTGTCTTAGGTTCACACCCGTGTGACGGATCGTACTCACTATACATAGTAATTTTTGTCTCCATCAAAATTTCTTGAGAGGATTATGTGATCCCTTAATCATGGGCTGATCGGTAGTGGGACAATTTCTCTAAGTTTTCTCTTAATCCCCAGAGACTTCTTTGATGTTCTGCCAATTGTCTTGTATAGAACTAAGAGAGCAGAGGTATCACAGGAGTGAAAATCCATCAATTTTATTTGCATATGATTCATCTCTCCTTAAAACTCAGAGTCAGAACCCATTACCTAGCTCTGTATAACCCTTCAGTCCACCATAACCCTCCATGTTTCCTCAAGGGGGGTATAAAATTGCCTTTCATTGACTAACACTTGATTCTTGGTTTAGTAGAGGTATTTGAACTGAAGGCCTTTTTGTAGGACTTACTTAGAGTCAGCATGCTCTCACATGCAAAAATGATCAATATTTGACCAATATGGACTCACAAATCCAAATTACCACACACTCTCTTCAGATGGAGGGTAAACTAATTCCAGGTGCACTTTCCTCTCAGTGACTTGCAGATGAGTCGGGATGTTTTATAGCACAGACAGAGAACCCATAGAAAGCTGTAGACATGACTACAAATATAAAAAATTGTTCTTAGGCAAGAAAAACTAAAGAAGTACATGGTAGCCTTACCACCTTACTACTTCTTCTTTTAACAAAAAAACTCAGTTACATAGACCCTGAAAAAGATGTAGCATAAGTCCATGGGACCTGATGAAATTCATCCACGGGTCCTGAAGGAGCTGGCGGACCAAGTTGCAAAGCCACTTTCCATCATATTTGAGAAATCGTGGCAGTCTGGTGAAATTCCTGTGGATTGGAAAAAGGGGAACATAACCCCAATATTCAAAAAAGGGAAAAAAGAGGACCCAGGAAACTATAGGCCAGTCAGTCTCACCTCTGTGCCTGGCAAGATCATGGAGCAGATCCTCCTGGAATCTCTGCTAAGGCACATGGAAAACAAGGAGGTGATTGGAGACAGCCAACATGGCTTCACCAAGGGCAAATCCTGCCTGACAAACTTGATGGCCTTCTACGATACTGCCACGAACTTGGTGGACAAAGGCAGAGCAACGGACGTCATCTACCTGGACTTAAGCAAAGCATTTGACACTGTCCCGCATGACATCCTAGTCTCCAAATTGGAGAGTCATGGGTTCCATGAATGGACCACTCGGTGGATAAGGAACTGGCTGGATGGCCGCACTCAAAGGGTTGTGGTTAATGGGTCAATGTCCACGTGGCGGCCAGTGACGAGTGGTGTCCCGCAAGGGTCAGTACTGGGACCAGTGCTATTTAACATCTTTGTTGGAGACATGGACAGTGGGATCGAGTGCACCCTCAGCAAGTTTGCCGATGACACCAAGCTCGGTGGCGCGGTTGACACACTGGAGGGAAGGGATGCCATCCAGAGGGACCTGGACAGGCTTGAGAGGTGGGCTAATGCAAATGGCATGAAGTTCAACCAAGCCAAGTGCAGAGTCCTACACCTGGGACGTGGCAATCCCAGGCATAAATACAGGCTGGGCAGAGAATGGCTGGAGAGCAGCCCTGAGGAGAAGGACTTGGGAGTGCTCATGGATGAGAAGCTCAACATGAGCCGGCAGTGCGCGCTGGCAGCCCAGAAAGCCAACCGTATCCTGGGTTGCATCAAAAGAAGCGTGGCCAGCAGGGCACGGGAGGTGATTCTCCCCCTCTACTCTGCGCTTGTGAGACCCCACCTGGAGTACTGTGTCCAGCTCTGGAGTCCTCAACATAGAAAGGACATGGAACTGTTGGAACAGGTCCAGCGAAGGGCCACTAAGATGATTAGAGGGATGGAGCACCTCTCCTATGAGGACAGGCTGAGAGAGCTGGGGCTGTTCAGCCTGGAGAAGAGAAGGCTCCGGGGAGACCTGATAGCAGCCTTTCAGTATCTGAAGGGAGCCTACAGGAGAGCTGGAGAGGGACTCTTTGTCAGGAAGTCTAGTGATAGGACAAGGGGTAATGGTTTTAAATTGGAAGAGGGGAGATTTAGATTAGATATTAGGAAGAAGTTCTTTACTGTGCGGGTGGTGAGGCACTGGAACAGGTTGCCCAGAGAAGTTGTGGATGCCCCATCCCTGGAAGTGTTTAAGGCCAGGCTGGATGGGACTTTGAGCAACCTGCTCTAGTCAGAGGTGTCCCTGCCCATGGCAGGGGTGTTGGAACTTGATGATCTTTAAGGTCCCTTCCAACTCTAACCATTCTATGATTCTATGATTCTATGATTCTAATAATTTATTAGTCAAGTTATATATTTTTTAACAATCTAATAAAAATGCAACAAAATTTTGTTAGTCCAGGTGCAGTGATACTAACATTGTAGCCTGGAAGATCTAATTTTTATAGAAAAACTTTATTAAAAATACATCAAAATATGTTCTGCAGAAATGTTCAAGTATCATGCTCGTCCTTCCAGTGCACCCTGAGTTCTAAGACTGATGGAACTGGTTTTCCTCAAGAAACTGAGAGTTTCCAATGCCTAGTCAGTGTACTGAGTTCTCCGTTGGGAGGAGTATGGTCTTGATGGAGGGAGTTTCTTCCTCATGTGTCTTATATCTGATTGGAGTTATTTTTACATGTTTTCTGACACAGTCTCCTTATGCACTCTGTTTTCACTCATTTTGAAGTTAAAGTACCCCTATACCTTAGCTATTTTGAACTTAATGGAACTTGATGCAGTCTGCAACTTGCGAGAAGTATAAAAAAGAAAATGAAAGTATAAGCTCTCAATTGTTTCCTGTGGTTTCAATGACTGTGCTGGCAGCTTCCTGAGTGAAAGATATTTAAGATCTTTCTAGACATCCAGTATCTTTAATACTCGTTAGCTGCCTTTTGAGGTAGAAAAACAGAAGGATTCAGAATCAAATGCAATAAGAATATAAACCAAAGTGGTTATTCCATCAACTCTGAATTAACGGTTAGGTAAGAGAACTTTCTTTTACACTGAAACACAAATGCCTGTTGTATGAGGTAGGTGGAGAGAGAGTATATTGCACCTCTTGCTAGTGTTGAGCATGTCCTGATTCACTGATTCTGAAAGAGATTTCTGTACTCCATTTGTCATATATTAACTTGCTGTTCACTCCTTGAGACAGAAATCTCAATTTAATTTTCCAGGAAGTCATCCTGCAGGTAAAGAGAGAAATCCTTAGCAAAGATTTTTAGCTGGTCATTCTCTCCAACAAGCTTCTCCAAGTTCTTAATGAGAAGAAAAGTTTATAGTTTGGGGAAAAAGAGAAGAAGCCTAGTTCTTGATAAAATGGGAGAATATACCCAAGCTGAATGGTACCTGAAAATGGCTTATACTTTGCTACAGGAGACCAGTTAATTCCTTAGCTGAAATCAAGTTTAGTAATGACTTTCCTGATTATTTTCTGGACTGAAGAGAACATAATGGCTGGAGCTTTGTTTGTCTTCTGACTGCATCCTTATGCCCACTCCTAAAAAGATCTTCATAGGATTGGATATAAAGCAGTATAGACCATTTTATTTCATCCACTTTTATGAAACATTGCAGGAAAACAACATCAGGGTATGCTAAGTGTGAAAAGATGTCTTCAACTTGGAAATAACTTGTTTCTTTCAAGGTATGTTAAACTCTTCACATTTTAATATAAGCCTAATATTTAATTATGTAAAAGCTTTATAGAGTATGTTCTTTTGTCCGTGTTTCAGGGAAAGCATATAATCCTTTTTTCTATTGTTTATAGTTAAACCTTCATGAAAATGCTCACCACAAAGATTTGGATAATTTTTTCTTAAATCGGTGATTGATCTTCTGCTTTTTAATCATCAGGTATCTTCCACTAGTAACAAGTCTCCTTTCTGAAGTTAATGGAGTAAGACAGTGTATAGACTGAAGCACATAGAAGAATTCATGTTCACATTATAGTATAATTTCCTACAATATTCAATAGCATAGTTGAAAGTAGATTAGTTAAAATTGTACCTTTGATAGAGTCTAAAAAAAGTGACTTTGATATTCACATCATTAACATAGATATGTATTTGGGTCTCATCTTTTTTACCCCTTCTGCTCTCTACAGAGTATTTTTTGGAGAAAAAAACCCTCTTTTACTACTACACTATGTTGCAGGTGGGACAGAGGGAACCCCACAGTTTATCTATAGATGTTACAGAAAATAATCAAATTGGTCTATACGTTCTCGATGAGATACTTTTGATGTTTAATGACTAGACTTCTAAAGAAGGAAAAAGTGTATTTTGGAGAAATTTCATGGACTATGGTTGGACCCCCTTGCCAAATTTTAAGCTTGGGAGAACCAAAACAAAAGGTTTTCCATAGCAAACCCAAATTTTGTTACTGAACTAACCTTTCAGAATGAACATTATATAATTTATTGTAAATAAAAGAATTCCTATGTACCACTTATGAACATGACTTGTCTGTGTATCAATCACTGGAATGCAGATAAAGCAGCAAAGGGTGCAGGTTAAAGCTAAAAAAAAAAGTCCAATAAAAATGTGTTTTCTTTATTTCTATATTTATTTATTAAAAGATTCTCGATTTCAAAAATGTATTTTGCCCGCCAGTTATTGCTCAAATTCAATAACAAGTAAACTAAATAAGATTGCCCTTTTGAATGAGTGAGTTTCCAGTGTTATCCCTGGTGAACCATGTTACCTGTATATGAAGAGTTTAGAACTGTTAGTATGGATGTATTTTTTCCTTCTCTCTTTCCTTTTGTCAGTACACAACTGCATTATGAATATAAAAAATAGCACATGCTCTTCAATCACTTTTCTCTATCTTCGTCATTATAAACTCAATATATCTCATACAAATTTCCACTGGCTTTTAAGAATTCAGTGGAAATATACAGAAATATTATTTAGTACAATTAAATTTTAAAAGCATAGTAAAAAATCATTTAAGTAAAAATTGTTGTAAAAAAAAAAGACATTTACTTGAAAGCAGAACTTTTTATATAAAATCTGTTTCTGCTTCTCTGGCTCCTACAGAAAGATGTATTTTTGATCTCTAATTTTTATGATTACTTCTTGCTCCATGTGCAAATGTTTTGAGAAATAGTGTATAATGCAAATAGTGATTAATACAGTCTAATATCAAGACTAAGTTCTAGACTCTATTCTAGAAGAGGAAGGCACGTCCTTTGCAACCCCAACTTACAAGCAGAAGTTCCAAAGAAGACTAACAGCTCACTTAGTCTCTGTGACCAGCATTTTGAGGTTTTCAAGCTTTCTCAGAATATGTGGAGTGTTCTGTGAGTCAGCTAAATGTTTTTATCTATGATAGCAGCATCCTCAGTGTCAAGCAGTGGAATATGGAAGACATTCGGATCACTGGGCACAGAAACATTGAGTCATGGTTCCTTATATGTACCTAAATCTTTCTTTGGTTCTCACATTCTTTGGTTCTTACTTAAATCCTTTCTGGATTTAAGCTGTTAAGCACACATAGCCACATATCTATACTCCACACTGTTGCACATTGGTCAAAGACTGGAGCGAGGTTTTGCTTGTATTCTTGGGAACAGAATTAAGACTCAAAATGGAGTCAAGTGCCAAGGAACTTTATTTGCCCAACAACAGGTTTGCAAATGCAAAGCAGTGAGGGAGAGATAAAAAGAGAAAGGAAGGAAAGAAAGAGGAAAGAATGAAGGAGTTCACAGCAACAACTACCACGCTGGGGTTGCGGTAGTCCTGATGATCAGTCCACCTGATGGTCCGATTTGTTTCCGAGTCCGGTAGAAGAACGTTACCTCTGATGTTGGTTGATTCTGTTCTCTTCTAGGGTTGTCACGAGCTGTTCTGCTTAAGTACACCTTCCGCCAGGCAGTAGTGTGCATGCCCAATGCTGTTCCTAGTGGGTCTTCAGGAGCTTTAGGTGGTCCTCGGGGGTCTCCAGGCCCCTCGATCTCCCCGACCCCCGGTCTGTGTGCATGCACAGGGGTTTGGTTAAGTTTCTCAGGTTTAGCTCCCCGTGACATAGCAATATTGAGTTAAACATTCACTGTGTCAGTGGTGTCCGTTGATGGTCTTCCTGCCATAGCAATGTTCAGATAAACATGCTGTGGCGGTGCTGTTTGTTGGTAGCAATGTTAAGACAAACATTCACTGTGTCAGTGGTGTCCGTTGATGGTCTTCCTGCCATAGCAATGTTCAGATAAACATGCTGTGGCGGTGCTGTTTGTTGGTAGCAATGTTAAGACAAACATTCACTGTGTCGGTGGTGTCCATTGATAGTTATTACCGACACAGTCTCTTAAACCCACCAAATAAACGTGGAAGGTGATACCAACAGGATTGCAGAAGGTAAGCCAAGGTTTGTCATGGCATCGCCTGAGGGTGGTAATGCTAGTGGGAACATTTATATTGGTCCTGGGAACATGGAGGGCTCACAAGAATATCTGAAATACTTGTATGCCAGTGCACGCAGTATGAGAAGCAACAGGATGAACTGGAAGTGTTGGTTAGTTCCCAGACCTACAATATCATTGTGGAATGAATCCCACATTTGAAGTCCTGGGATGAAGAACTACTGGCTGTTCAGGAGGGGCAGGCGAGCCGAAGGTGTTACACTATACATAAGGGAGAGGTTCGGCTGTACAGCCCTCACAGTTAGTGATGATGTGGTTGAGGGCCTCTGGGTGAGGATTAGGTGGATGGAAAACAAAAGGGTTGCTGTAGTGTGTGTCTAATACTAGTCACCTAGTAAGGATGTAAGCACTGATGAGTTATTCTATAGACAATCATGAGAAATCTCTGAATCAGCAGCCCTCATCCTTAAGGGAGATATCAACTTCCCAGGCATCAACTGGGAATATTATACTGCTGCGACAAGCAGGTCTTGGAAATTCTTGAAGTTTGTAGGAGATAACTTCTTCTCACGGGTACTCAGTGAACGAATTAGGAAAGATGCCATCCTAGACTTGCTATTTATGAATAGAGAATTTGTATGAGACTTGATGATAGGTGGCTGCCTTTCTACAGTGACCACGAAATGGTTGAGTCTAAAGTTTTCAGTGTAATGAGAAAAAAGGACAGCAGAGGCAGAATTGCTACCTTGGACTTCAGGAACACAAACTTTAAGCTGTTCAGGGAGCTCTTTAGCAGAGTACCCCAGGAACCTGTTTTTGAGGGCTTAGGAGTCCATGCATGCTGGTCACTCTTTAAGAACCACCTTTTAGAAGCACAGGAGCAGGCAATTCCATTGCGTTTTAAGTCCAGCAAGCGGGGCAGAAGACCAGCTTGGCTGAACAAGGAACTCCTTGTGGAGCTCAAGAGAAAAAAGAAATTGTATGATCTCTGGAAGTGAGGTCAAACTTCATAGGAAGATTACACAGCTGTTTTTTTGTATATGCATATATATAATATGTATATGTATATGTATGTGTATGTGTATGTGTACGTGTACGTGTACGTGTACGTGTACGTGTACGTGTACGTGTATATGTATATGTATATGTATATGTATATGTATATGTATATGTATATGTATATGTATATGTATATGTA